>CAUYRT010095924.1:0-80474 GCA_963574885.1 Lepilemur ruficaudatus
CAGCTCTGTAACCAGATAGATAGTTACGTAAAAGAATTTTTTTTTTTTTAGACAGAGTCTCGCTCTGTTGCCTAGGCTAGAGTGAGTGCCGTGGTGTCAGCCTAGCTCACAGCAACCTCAAACTCCTGGGCTCAAGCGATCCTTCTGCCTCAGCCTCCCGAGTAGCTGGGACTACAGGCATGCGCCACCATGCCCGGCTATTTTTTTCTATATATTTTTAGTTGGCCAATTAATTTCTTTCTCTTTTTAGTAAAGACAGGGGGGTCTCACTCTTGCTCAGGCTGGTTTCGAACTCCTGACCTTGAGCGATCCCCCCGCCTCGGCCTCCCAGAGTGCTAGGATTACAGGCGTGAGCCACCGTGCCCAGCCAAGAATATATTTTTTAAAACTAGCAGCAAGCCACATCCTTTTACAGACAGTACACATCCTTTCTTGAGGGATTCCCAACCTGAAATGGGAACTTCTCAATTGTAACTTCTTTTATGATTGGGATTAAAAGGAGTGAGTGTGCTGTGATTAATGTTGGGAATGATAATACCTGCCACTCATTGAAGCTTCCTAGAATTTATCTCAAGAAATCTGCACATCAACCCAGTATGATGAGAATGAAATTAGATGGGAGTGCTGGCATTCAAACCCAAGTCACTGTACCCCCATGCACTTTTCTTTGTGCCACCTAAACTTCTTGACACTGTCCTGTGGCAGTATTATGGTTTTAGAAATCCATCATGTATGAGTGTTTGAATTTGCTGAACAACCTAGGCTAGAAATGACAAGGATGTTGTAACTTTAAGGACTCATTAGTAGGATGTTATGTAAACTAAACACCCACAGAACTCCCATTCAGTTTCTAGAAGCCTTAATCATTCAGAATTTGCTTTTTAATCCTTCTGGTTACCTGGAAAAAGAAAGCCCCCAGGGTTGCCCTTCCCACCACCCCAAGAAAGGTAGAGATAAAAGCTCTCAGCCTATGTTGAGGGTGGAGCTCAGCATATGGAAGTCCCTGAGGACGCCTTAACAATCCCAATTTGCCATGCAGAAACTAATTTCTAACTGTATGACAGTCCTAGTCTTAAGATCAGAAAGAAACAGGAAGGTTAGAGGGTGAGGTCTTATCTGCTACCTTATGTAGCCTGAGAGTCAGAGGTCCTCAATATGGCTCTATTTCTAACCATGCGCTTTAGCACAAATCTCTTGGGCTTTGAGTCTCATAGTTGTGTTTTAGCCGAAAAACAGGTCAAATAATGCATATGTAAGAATGAAGATGCCATTCTGAAGGTATATTAATTGATTAAGTCTGTCAATTAGTGAGTTGTCAGCCAACAGATATTTGTTGAGTGCCATCTATATGCTAAGTCCTAAGGACACATGGTGAGTAAAGAGTAAGATACGCATGGGCCATGATGAGTGTAAGGAGCTTAGAACCTTATAAAGGAGATAGAGAATAAACATTGTATTTCAAAATTATATACAGTACTATGCAAATGAAGTGATGTTATTCATATTTATGGCATATTCCGCTGCCACCAGGTGTGGATATTAGTGTCAACTTTTTTGCCTGAGCTCTGCAGATTCAAAGTTGTCTTTTGCAATTTCTCCCAAGTTGCATATAAATATCTAATTCAGATACATTAATATGCATGTAATGAGATCAAATAATAGAGCTTTTTAGTTTCTGTTAAGCCCCATAAATATGCATTTAGTTTTAGTTCTACTTCTCTTTTTTGTTAATTCTTTTTCTTACTCACAGTTTCAATAGAGCATAGAAATCTGCCAAGGTGACTCAATAATCTCCCTTGCATTAGAATGGTAGTTTATTGAAATTGGGCAAGGCTTTAGGTGATAGTAAGAGAAACTTCCCTTTAGAGGTCAGTGGCAGAAAGCAAAGAGGTAGTTCAGTGAGGAAGCTATAGGCAATGATAGCAGCTTGGGTAATTGGTAGGTGGATGGTGATAATTCAGAAGTGACTCTTCTGACATGATATGTGCACGATGAAGAGAAACAAAAATGGTCTGAGCAGTAAAGCCCCTCCTTCCTACCCCACCAGCTGGTCTTCTTGCCCCCTTTTCAGGAAGTGGTGAGGAGATTATATTCTTGAAAGCCCAGTATCGGCATGATTTGTGGCTTCTCTCTGGATTCGTTTGCCATTTCTGACCACACCAAAGAGGGTAGCTGGGAAAAATCAGGGATTGGTGCTCTGGTGGGATCCATTCTACTGGCCCATTAGTGACTAGTAATCTCTGTTTTTCCTTTTAATAAAATGTATGTGTTTTATATTAACTAATTTTAAAAATTACCTATTAAGATAAAACAGACTATTACTGAATGGACATTGTATTTCCCAAGCACATCTCTCCACTGTTCTGGTATCCAGTTTATTTTTCTTTAAGGGTTTGTGGCTAAAGCTGCTAAGGGGCATCAACATCTATTGTTTCACATTTTTGATGACCCATGGTGATGATTATGATGAGAATGATAAGACCAGGAAGACATTGTAGGGACCTCAAAAAAACCATATTCTTTTCCTTCAAATTCAGCACGGAGGAGCCAGTGAATTTCCCCTCCAAAAAGAAATTTCAAAAGGATTTTTTTTTGGGAAGTAGAAAAGAAAACAGTGTGGCAGGCATAGATATAGGGCTGAATACATCTCTACAGGTTTAGAGTAATCATCTTAGGTTCTAGGGCAGTGAAAATGTAATGCATTTATTTGACCAAATAATGATGAAAGGATTTTGAAAGCACATGATATACTGCTCGTCATATAGGAAGCTTACCCACTAGCTCGAAAGCCCCCCTGAAAAGTTAAATAATAATAAAAAATAACATCAAATATTTACTGAATACCTTTCAATGAATCTATGCAACAGAGATAGAGGGAAGAACAATGATAATTATTCAGGTGAGGAAACTGGAGACTGAGTACATTGTTTAATGTCACACAGCTAGGTGAGAGGGCTGGGACCCAACACAGGTATGTCTGAAGACAAAACTTGCTCTCAAATGTAATTCTGTACTGCTTTCCAACTATACTAATTCCCATTTTCTGATTCTTTGGATTTCAGTCTAGTTTCACTACTCCAGTAATGCCTGTATTAGTTATCTATTGCTATGTAACAGATTACTACAAACTCAATGGCTTAAACCAACCCCCACTTATTAGGTTACATTTCTGTAGGTCAGAAGTCCAGTACCTTGTGGCTGGGTTCTCTGCTCAGGTATCACAACACTGAAATCAAGGTGTCTACTGAGCCAAATTCTCACCTGGATACTCTGGGTAAAAATCTTCTTCCGTGTTCATTCTTAAATTGGCAGAATTCAGTTCATTACAATTGCAGAACTGAGGTCCTTCTTTTCTTGCTAGTGATCATCTAAGGGCCACTCTCAGATGTAGAGGCCCCTACATTTCCTGCCACGTGTCCCATCTATCATAAATCCAGCAACAGTGCATCAAATCTTCCTTGTGTTTCAAATCTCTGACTTCTTTTATCTCTGTTTTCTAGATCCATATTTAAAGAGCTCATGTGATTGGGTCAGGCTCACCCAGATAATTTCCCTCTTAAAGGCAATTTGGGACTTTAATTACCTCTGCAAAATCCCTTTTGCCATACCACGTAACAAAATCACAGGAGTGATATCTCATCATAGTCACAGGTCTCACTCAAACTCAAGGGAAGGAGATTATATAAAGTCATTGTGAATCACCCTAGAAATCTGCCTACAACAAGGACTCTTAGAAACTATGGAGGAACATGGCAATTGGGAAAGAGGAGAAAGATATTTCCTTAAAATTGCAAAGAACAAAGTAGAAAAACAACTTTCAGACTTGAAATAAACACAAAACACAATAAGGCTATATAAGAAAACAGGGACAGTCAATTTTTCACCAACAGAAATATAAAATAAGTTATTTCAAACAGGAAACCCTTATTTTGAGGGTCTGAGTCAGTGCTAAGCTCCACTGGTGTACACTTAGTTGTAGCTGATGCTGTTGGAGCTCCACCATAGTCCCTATGCACTGACAGTTTTCCAGTACATGGGTCAGGTGCCTTTTGTAAGCACCAGTCGTTCTCTGCCTGAGGATTTTCTTTCAGCCCTATCCTGGGGTAAGCCTGAAATCCTAAGGAATTGATGCTTTGGGAGCAGCCCTCGGCTAACGATGGATGGAAGTGGGTGGTTGAACACCCAAGCTTCCTTCCCCTTAGGTGAAAACCAAAAAACAAAGCAAACACAGACACACACACACACACACAACCCCTCTGGGACAAGTCTACAAAGCCTCCCAGAGTTCCCTGGTGTGGTTGTGCCCACTGATATGATATGATAGTGGTAGCTTATATAATAATACACCCTTTATTGGTTTCCTTCCATTCTGGTCTCACTTCTACCCTCATTTTCTGTGATCACCTTCCATAAAGAGTACTTATACTTAAATTCTTGTATCAGGTTTTTAGGCATTTAGAATAATAGTGACTATATTCTCACATTTGGTTTGGTAGAAAAGGGCATGAACCTATTATAGGCAAATAGACTCAGATCTCAGCCAATGTGCAATTTTAGCTTTAGTTTTCTTTATCTGTAAAATGAAGACAATAAGACTTACCTCATTATGTTAAATGAGATAATGATTATGGGTAAACTACCTGGCTTACAGACGACACTCAATAAAACCTAATTCTTTTTTTTCCTTTTTTCTGGAATCTGCAGTGTCTTTATTACTAGTATTTCTTCAATTTGAAGAATCTACTCTCAGGGTCCAAACAGCCTGCCCTCCCTAGGTATGGCTAACTGAGAGAGAATGGAGTAAGCACAATTTTCCATGCAATTTTATTTTTCCATAAGATCAGAATATTGCACTAAAAATAAGTAAACCAAACATTAAATATCCCTATTAATAGGGATTAAATATCCCACTTAAATTGATTACAACATTTAGAACCAGATATTTAAAATACTGAAGATATTTTGGGTACTTCTCTCTCTTCTACTTAAAGGTCTTTGAATTTCTGTGACAGTACATTTAGACTCTGGAACAACACAGCCAGAGTAAGCAATTGGCCAGTTTTCAGGAGGACAAAGATCTAATTCAACCATAAACCAGTTTTTCCCATGCTTTGAACATTGGCCTGAATCCATATTCAAACCCACATCTTCTACCATATGTAGGAAGGACGAATACACTAAAATATGGACAAAAATACTTTTTTAATTTCAAGGTAATCATGTAAGGTAAGAAATATAAGAATATTTATAAACTCTGGTATCAGATGGCCTGGGTTTCAATCCGAGTTCTACCACTTATTAGCTGTGTAACCCAAGGCAAGGTAACCTCTTTATGCCTTTGTTTCCTCATCTGTTATGTAGTGATAAAAATGCTACTTTCTTCATACAGCTGATGTAAGAATTAAATGAGTCAATGCATGTAAAACACGCAAAGGAGCTCCTTGCACAAGCTCTTAGTAAATGTTAGCTATTGTTATTTTTGCTACTATTATTTGGTCAATGATCTCTCTTATGATGTTTCTGACCTATATGGGTGAATAGATCCTTCTTTGTCTTCTCACTGTGTCTATATCCTAGAAGAGAATTGTTTAAGAACTATTCACTTGTTGTAGAACTGTTCACTTCTTTGTGTCCCTACTAGACTGTCAGGTACATGAGGGCAGGCCTGTCTTTTATTCATTTCTATAGCCCATGTTTATTGAATAAATTAATCAGAAGTAAAAACTATGCAGTTAGATATGTTTTCTGTGCAAATTCATATTTTTATACAATTAAGCAACAGATTCCAGGGGATACCTCATGTCACTGGTGTGAGAACAGAAAACATACCAGTCATGCCAACTATGTCACTTACTCATTATTTGACCCGGGATAGATGACTATATCTCTTTGAGCCTCAGTTTCCTCATCTATCAAATGGCTAGAATGATATAGTTTGTAGGGTGGTGGTAATGAGAATTAAATTAGATGATACGTATCAAATGTGTGGCACATAGAAATCCTTCTTGTTAACATTTCCCCCCTTAATCCAAAGTGCTGCTCAACAAGAGTTCGAAGACAACTGGACAGGAACCTCACCTTTCATAAAATGGTGGCATGGATGATTGCACTTCACACTGGTAAGTTTATTAAGACATTTGAGATTGGAAAGAAAACTTGTAACTAGAGAGTTGCCTCTATTCTTAGGTACCTTTTTGTAAGAACTCAATCATCGCTTATAGGTAGAATAACTGCTGGTTGAATAAGTTGTATATTTAGAATGAATTCTGTTCAAAAAAGTATTTACCACTCTTTCTGTCATCTCAACATTAGGATTTCTTCCTTTAGGCCTTAAAATTTTTATCTTAGGATCTTCCTATAGAAATGAAGTATGCCATAGGCAATATTGATCCTGACATTTTCATCCTTTTTAGTATCAAAAAATGTTTGTTAGTCCACATATGAGAGCTTTTATTCATCCTACAAAAGTGCTTGGTTGCATATGTGGATTTATGGATTTTTTGCAGCAAACCTACAGGAGCCACAGCCCATAAATTGAGAATCCCTTAAGACAGCCTTTATCAGCTAAGCAGCTCCATTGTTATTACTGTTATTGTTATTATGTTATTACTATATGTATATATAACATATACATATTTATGTATATTATATGTTATTGTAATTATCAGAGTGGGGGTGTCAGTGCAAGAAGGGATGTATCTGGGACCCTTATCCAATCTCCACTAATTTGCTTAAATAATAATTCATGGGCCAGACAATAGACATGTACAGTGATGAACAAAACAGACTTTTACTCTGCCCTTAAGGAAGCTGTCCCTAGCCTAAGTAAAATAGCTTAGATTGCAGGCATTTGACTGGGTTTTTCTTCTGCTAATAGATCAGGCAGGCTTTTTGAGCAGTGGCAAATGAAACAGTTCAAAAGAAATGTATGATAAAATCTTGTTAGAAACTAGCATAGTGTACTGGTTAAGAGCACAGACTTCTGTACCAAACTTCCTGGATTTTATTCCCACCTTTGCTACTTCCTAGCTTGGTGACCTTAGGAAAGGTTTTAAAGCAGTCTGTGCCCCAGTTTCCTCATCTGTAAAATGAGCTGATGTTAATAGTATCTACATTGTTGGGTCAATGTAAGGAGTAATTGTAAAGCACTTACTTATTAGGTGCTTGGCACCTAGTAAGTCCTGTGTGTTTCCTAAATAAAAATGTAATTTTTTGAGGGAGATTCATACTTATGGCCGTAGGTTTATATTAATTCAATCAAATCTGTCATCTCTCTCTCTCTGGAGGTAATTTCAGAGTCAGGGAAATTGACTAGCCACTGAGCATTACATGAGAGTTTTCTTGTTTCAGCACAGATATATTAGGGGGAGAGAGACAATGAGAACACATCCAAACACCTTCAGAGACTAAGACTATTTTGTAGAATCTCCGAACTTGTTTAGATATTTAGGAGCATGTAGCTTAACACCTTCATTTTGCAAATGAAGAAACCAAGACCAGAGAGGCAAGTCATTTTCCCACAGTCATACAACTAGAGAAAAGTTTACCTTATAGAATTGCCTTGTGTCTCTGGTTCTGGAGACCCACTTCTTGTTTATCATCTCTATGTCTCCCTGTGACTTATCATAGAGTCAGAGGCTGCGGCCAGAAACCCAGCTTACAATTAATTTGTGCATACCCTTTACCCTCTTTGTTTCTCTTCTCTGCCCTCTTTAGCAATTCACACCATTGCTCATCTGTTTAATGTGGAGTGGTGTGTGAATGCCCGAGTCGAAAATTCTGATCCTTATTCAGTAGCACTCTCTAAACTTGGAGACAGGAAGAATGAAAGTTATCTCAATTTTGTTCGAGATAAAATCAAGGTAAGCCTCTCATTTTCTGATTCAGATATTTTCTATGCCATTGAAATGGAGGACTAGATTTCAGTGAGTGAAGAACTCTACTTGGCCAGAACAACAACAAAACTTGGCTAGTCATCAGAGGGACATGTCTGCAGGTTATAAGAATGTGAGAATAGAAAAAATATCTCCCATACTCTTGACCCTATATGTGAAGGGTCTCTAGAAGTTTTCCAGGTCTTTAAGCTCACTATGAGAATGTGTTTACATGGAGCCTGGAGTAATTCAGGCTTACCAGTGGCTATGCCCACCAGTCAAAGTAAGCCAGGAACACATGTCTAGTCAAACAAAGTTGGGTTTATTTCTTGCTACAGCAAGAGAGAACTCACACCTTGGGTGTGTCTGGGACACCTCAGAAAGGTGTTATGTGGGACTTGTCATAGGATTTAGGCTTGTGTTAGATGGTTTTGGGAAGGGTTTAAGAAAGCACAGGTTTGTTCTGGATAAGTTATGGTCAGAAATTAGAGATAGTTCTCAGATTATGTATTGTAATAATTTTTCTAGGAGGCAGAAAGAACAGAACAGGGCTAAATCTATAATAGGCAAAGAAGCAGTAGTCATCCATGTTCTTGTCTGGGCTCAGACATGAATTCACAGTGATCTTGTTTTGAGCTCCTTCCATCACACTCACAGAGTGACCTCATCTGATGTTGGTGTTGAAATTATTTATGTGAAGTAGGGAACACCTTGACCTAGGTGTTAGCGTCAGTTCAGCCATCAGCTGACAGCTGTCAGCTATGCTTTTGTCCTTTTTTATCCCCTGAGGGATAGCCTATGTCTATTAATTGTAATTCCTTGAGAAGCATGGTGCAGTGGGAGTAACTCAGCAGTTCTCCAGGGGCAGCCAGGAGGGTATCCAAGAGCAAGAACATCTTCCCTGCCAGCAGTTGTTGAAACTTCCTACACTCAGAGAGAGAAGCTCCAGGTCATCTTCATGTGCCCAATGGCTTGGGAAGATGGCTAAAGCACATTACTATACATTGAATTCGAAGCATGTTTTCTTGTGTTTAGAAAAGATCACAAGAAAAGACCCTTAATTTTACAAAATTTATTATCTTTAGACTGGCATGAGAATGACTTACATGATCTACTTAGAGACAGAATTAAACAGCATCAAACAAAACAGAAATTCTTTTTCTACAATATCTTGGATAATTTTTCTTTTACATTGATCATTACTTGTCCAATGATGTATATGAGGGTGGCAATATGAACACAACTAGGATGCTGCCATGCTCTTCCCAGATCTTCCTGGATCACTTTCATTGTATCTGTGCTGCCACACTCTTTTGAGTGCTTTTATTTTCAATCACCTGCAGGTGTATTTCCTCCTCAGAGGACTTCCCTGGAGTTACTAGAGTCCCTTTGCACAAAGCCTCAGAGATCTGGGAGGGCCTGAATGGTTATTTCTCCCTGGGCAGCCCTTAGCCAATAACTGGATGGGTGCAGGCCAGGAAAGCCCAGATTCCTTTCCTTGAGTCAAGGTAAACTCTGTGGTGTAACTTCCCCTCAAGAGTTCCCCTGCAGAATCAGGCTGAAGCTATCCTTTGCCTGAGATCACCCCCTCCTTGACTATCTATTTCCTATCTTTTCCCCATTCTCCTTACCAGTTTCTCTTGGAGCACATCCTTTCTAAGTCACTTGCCCATGAATCCTCATCTCAGGATCTGCTTCTGAGGAACCCAGCCGAAGATATTTGGCATTCCCAGAATATATTTGCAAGCTAAGCACTGTGGCCATTTCAAAATCAAAGAGCTTCAGACACTTTTAGGACAACTTATAGTCAACTGATTGTGTTTATTTGGTACTCAATTAGAACTAACTATTTAAGTATATCAATTCATATTTGCTGTGACACCTCAACCATGTAAGACATTTTGAAATTCATAAATATCTATTCCAAGTCTATATGTCTCTGTGAGAGATAATTATGATTATCCAAAGGGGAATTAAAATACCTCTTGTTTTATACACTGGACACTTTATAAATAGGTAGTTATGTATTTGAGAACGCATAGTAATGTGTGTGTGTGTGTGTGTGTGTGTATGTACCTGTGTGTGTGCTTATATTTTACAGAACCCTGAAGGAGGCCTGTATGTAGCTGTGACTCGGTTGGCAGGCATCACTGGAGTTGTCATCACATTGTGCCTCATATTAATCATCACCTCCTCTACCAAAACAATCCGGAGGTCTTACTTTGAAGTGTTTTGGTACACACACCATCTCTTTGTGATCTTCTTCATCGGTCTTGCCATCCATGGAGCTGAGTGAGTGTTTAAAGTCTGAAGCCAGGGACTATATGTCCCTTGACTTTTGGACACAATGCATTATTAGAGGCATGGTGACCTCCTTGCCTGTGTGTGGTCAGCTTGTCTGCCAAGGGAACGTAAGAGGACAGAAGAGTTCAGCTTGATTGGAACCACTCAGCAGCACTTTAGTTTCTTGCACCCATCTAATTGTTATTCATAGTGCAGGTATTTGTAGCAAGCTTGAAAAATATACCAAAGTTTGAGTATCTCTGCAAGTGTATAAAACATGTTGAGAGCACTGGTAGGGTCCTGGATATCTGCAATGCTGTCGCCTGTGGCTTAATCACTAGTCAATTAGACTAAACTAGAGGTGTTAATGATTAATCAGGGGTTGTTAGAGTTCTATAAATTTTGATTTAAGCCCACAATCATTTATTAATTGCCTACTGTGTATAAGCACCCATCTCAGGCACTGTGGGAAATACTAGCAGGAAAAATACATGGGCATTGCCTTCAAATATTCTAATACAATAATAAAGGTAATAGCTAACTTCTACTGAGGGTCTGTGCTAAGGGCTTGACATGAAATGTTTCTTTTACTTCCCAAAATATATACATGTTTTCACTATCCCTTTTACCTGGAGATAGTAATTGTAGACAAGGAACCTAAAGCTAAAAAGGTTAAAATATGTAGCCCAAGCCACTCAGCTGGTAAGTGGCCTAACTGGGATTGGAGCCCAAGAAGTCTAAAGCAGGCTGTGATAAATGCTCTCTTAAAGACACACAGTGCCTGGGTGTGTGGTTGAGAGGGTTTGCCTTATTGGAAATCCTCTTTAATACCAGGTTTCCTTTTTCTACTGTTTCACACCACATACACACAAAGGCAGGCATGGGAATTTCCCTGATGGCTATTAGGGCTCCAGGAAACTAGGGATGGAGGAAGTAGAAGCTCAAGGCTGAAACACTCTGCTCAGAGCCCAGTTGGCCTAGGGGTGGCCAAGATGTGGGTGTGAAAAGGAGAAGTGTGGGCAGAAGTAGCATTGGGCAATTACTTTGAGCATATGTAATCTACTTGTTGACTCTGACCCCTGATAAACTCTTTCTAAGCACCAAGAAATCAGTGGAGACCAAGAATCTCTTGACTCTCCTAAAGCAATTGAGTATCTTTAAATGGGACTTAGTCATAATGCAGGTGTTCCAGATAATCCTAGAGAAGAGAAGGAATTTCTTCCCCTCCCTAGTTTAGTAATCCTACTGCTTTCCACTTGTATGGTTTCACAGATATTCATCTTGCTTAGGAGCGGATAGAGGAGTTATATTTACCCCATTCTCCATTCGAGGAGAATCTTCTACTTACTCTGGTTAGTTGATTGCTCACAGTCTCATGGCTACTGAACAGCTGAACTGGGACCAGGCTTCTGGACTCCTGGTCTTAGCACTGAGATGAGAAGGAGAAAAATCAGGTTATTTTTCTACTATTTACTTCCCATGAGAACTTGGGCATTAAGAATTGTAATAGTTATTTGTTGGACTCTTTGTATCTGACATTTTTTATACATTATGCTAATTGATTATTAAAATAAACATTTAATGAGGTACTATTATGCCTATTTTACAGCTGAAGAATCTTAGGCTTAAAAGAAGTTAAATAATTTGTCTGAGGCCATCAAACTAGTAAAGGGTAGAACTGGGACTTGGACCCAAGACTGTCTAGCTCAAAACAGGATTGCTTTCACAAAAACACTCTGCTTTAAATTATTACCCTCATGTAAAATGGGGGTAATAATACTTAACTTTCAGGCTTGTTATAAGGACTGAGATACTTTGTGCATGGTGTCTTTTCCTAAGCATGGCAAATAATAGGTACTCAATACATGGTAATTCTCTTCCCCAAGACCTAGGGATATTAAGGGGTGGTGGTTAATGACCTTGAATTAAAAAATTCTCAGAATACACCAAATGGCACAATAAATTTTAGGTCTCCAAAATGAACTTTTACAAAGGGCCTTCTGTGTTTCTTCTTATATATTCTGAAGACCCTATCATTTATGCTCCTTGAAGTCAGGGACATGAAGAATATCATAATCCCCATAAATTTAAGTCTTCTTAAACTGATTTCAACCTTTTGGCTTAATTTATACAACTTTTGAACCCACAAATAAAGCACTTCTGCTAAGTTTCAGGGCTACTGTGTACGACTGTCTGGGTTGTCCACTATACAAGGGTACCTGGCCAAGGAGGATAAAATTAGCCCATGCTGTGCTGGCCAAGCCCTTGGAGTATAAGACTGTCCTCACAGAGGTGGCACCCTTTTCTAATTTGCACAAAGGCCTTGTATGAGCTAGTAGTCACCCTATTAGATTTGCAGTTTTTCTGCTTTTTTTGTTTGTAAATGAAAATGATACTCGAGACAGAAGCATAAATTATCCTTCTAAGACAATACGTATTGATGATCCAAGATTTAACGTTCCGTAATGTTACATGTAAATATTCTTTCTGCTATTGCACATATTTTTTCTTTTCTGTTGCTGAAGATCACACATTTTCTTTCCATTCTTCTAATCTATTCAGAGAGCATGATAAGATTTTACTTTTAAGTGAAAAGTATAAGTACTTCAAATATATCCAGATTCTAAAAAACAAACAAAGAAACTTAATTTCTTATTAATAATTGGTCCAACTCTGGCCTTACATTTTTCTTCCAGACGAATTGTACGTGGGCAGACCAAGGAGAGTCTGGAAAAGCACAATATAACCATTTGTAAAGATAAAATTGCAGAATGGGGAAAAATAAGTGAATGCCCAATTCCGCAGTTTTCTGGGAACCCTCCTATGGTATGTACAATTCACTGTTGCTATTACAGTTTCATTACTGACAATCTTCAACCTGTGTCTAAGAATCATGTACAGATGTCATAGAGTTGTTCATCACAGATGTCATGGAACACCTAAGTCTGCTTTTCTCTGCTATACCTATTGACCAGAATTGTTTCTTGCAAAATAAGCTTTGCATTGGTCTGCTATCAATGTCCTGATATAAAACTTGGAAAAGCAATATTTTTAAAAGTGCTGTTTGCATTCAAGAGGCTCCATCTCCTTTCTTCTGGATATGAAGGCCACGATAACAACAGTTAATGATATTCAGAGGGACATTTGGGGATTCCACCTTGAGCTAAGTTGGACAGCTCAAATAAATCACTTATAAGGAGCTTGGAGCCTCTTCAGCCTCTTTAGATACAGGAAGTAAAACTTTCTATAAGATTTTTGGAGCTGGGAAGGGAATTGATAAGGTGCACATAGGGCTGCCTTTAGGCCCTGGGAGGTCCTGTCTATAAGGCATAAAGGAGGTTGGACAGCCAGGTTCATCCCAACACTCAATGGCATTGGAGCGGGGGCAGGAGTGTGGCAAGGGTGACCAGGGAAATATATGGCGAAATACTTCCCTTCTTCTATAGGGAACCAGAAGGGCTGCATTTTGTATATTCTCAATATCACTGCTCCATAGAGTGAGAAGGCGGCACTGTAATCTTCATATCTTCTTCTCCATTGGCAGAAAGTATACTTTATTGGTTATTATGCTAGCCATTGGTATAAAACTAGACAAAAATCAACATTTATATAAGGCTTGTGAAGAAGATTACTGTTTTTTTCCTTAATCACAATATAACATAAAGGCAAATTTCCCATCTCATTTTCTCCTTTCTTTCCTACTCTCTTAGCATGGGCATACTCTTCCTCTAGACACAGTGTGCTATCTGAGGACTTAAAATCTTTAATCATCCTTGACTACAAATGAAAGTAACCAGAAACATCAGTGTATTGTCCCCACTACATGCAAGCATCAATAGGAAGGATAAAGAGGCAACTGTATTATCAATCCTCTTTGTGGGCTAGGAACCGCACATTCTTTGGTGACAGCTGGACTCAGAGTACTCCTACCTTAACAGGGATCTATCTCAAAGGAGCTTCTGGGTTTCTGGCGATATTAGAAGCAATATCCAAATCTGGTTCCATTCACTGGGGCCCCATGTTGGTATCCAGGAAACAGATGATGTGAAACTGTTTTAAATACCTGTTCCATGAAAACAAAAGCCAGCAGCAGAACATTCCTGACCTCTGGGATATTCTTCAACTTTGGCTGGAAATGGGGATATTGAGGTGCTGTCCACTTCCAACAGTTTCTTAAAAAATTAATTTAATAGGAAGATCATATGTAAGACTATGGGAAGCACTCTCTTATTTTTTCTCCTCCTTGGAATCCATTCTGGAGAGTCATTGTTGAGATGATATTACCCTCTAAAATTCTTTGCTACTTTTGGTATTAAACTAGGAACCCAACTGGCTGAGTCCCAAGATGGATCTGTTTGGCCTAAATATGCTTTTGTATAGCCAACAATGCTACAGAGTAATTCCAGGGTTCTGAGGCACTGCATATTCTGATCAGAGGGGTGTCTAGAGAAATCTGAAAATCTTTCCATTTGTTCCCATTTAGCAAGTGCATTGCATAGCTCCCAGAATTTACCAGAATATTGGAGAAACAGCCAAACTCTTGCACAAAATTTGGCATCTTGCAAAAGATTAAACTCGGACTACCTGGCTGAGAAAAAGCAATTGCATTGTTGCATTAAAAATATTGTGTTGCTGAAATGCTACCCTTTAGAGAAATGTTAATTCCGAAACCGATCTTGCTCTGTTGTAGGGTTATTGCAACTGCAGTTGTGACACTGAGAGGAAATCCCATGCTTATGGACAGTTCCTCTTGGGAAAGTTTCATGCTGTAGATACAGTTCCCTAATATGACTAAAAAGACTGCATTTATACTGGCTCAAAAATTATATTAATTTCAGATATATCCATACATCATATCATAGAAGAAATTTTCTTCTCTAATGTCAAATATTTAAGCGAGTCTACCAAGATTAACTTGACTTCTAAAATTTTTTCTCCCTCTGAATCTTTTATTAGCTGTCACCCCTTAACACATCTCATTTTCATTTCTGCTCTGATTACAGACTTGGAAATGGATAGTGGGCCCCATGTTCCTGTATCTCTGTGAGAGGTTGGTCCGGTTTTGGCGATCTCAACAGAAGGTGGTCATCACCAAGGTATTGAATGGTTTAGAAATTACTAGTAGTCAATATCTAACTATAAAATGGACAAGTCTACCCAAGTTCTCTATATTATTGGTCAGAGTGATCATTTACTCAGTTTCTTTTGATTAAACTTAGGGCAGAGAGAAGACCTATAGTTTATTTCAATGTACTTAGTTTGATAATCAAATGGTTGGACTTTTAACACGGGAAACTAGAAGTTACCATTTTCTGTGTTAAAATGAAGTCACATGACTTGTGTGTGTGAATATTTCTGTGTGTGTGTGTGTGTGTGTGTGTGTGTGTGTTTATGGGGGAAAGGGCATAGAGGCATTGTGTGGTTAATTAAGAATGGAGAAGGAAAAGAGGTGAGTTCAAAAGGGCATAAATTGAGTCTTAAAATATTCAGATGCCCAAAGAACCAGGGAACCAAGAATAGGTCTGATTGAGGTTGAGATAGTTTTCTCGGTCACCTTTACCTCCTTTTCTGTGTTTTACATGCAATCATAGAATATCAGAGTTGAAGTGCTCAAAGTCTCAACCAAGTTAGTAACTAAGCTACATCTCAAATTTGGTCTCCTAACTCCAAATCTAGAGTAGCTTTACCCTGACTCTACTCTAAGCTGTTTCTCATCACAAAATAAATAAATATCCAACTAAATAAATATAAATGGAAACTCCTTGTTATAATTTCAGGGACCACCAGGCAAAACTATTCTTATCAAATAAAATTTAATTCAATTCAACTCAGTTCAAAAAGTACTTGCCAAAGCCTACTATGGGTTGTTTTTGCAAAAGATGCAAAGTCTTCCTGTCCTCCACCCTAGCTTTCCTTATTTGGCATCTATGGAGAGTCATAGTAAAGTTACTTCAGCTGGCATTGAAAGTCTTGAAATATAGGAAGCCACAATAGTTCTTCTTTTGTGATATTATATTGTACTATAAAAAAAAATCATAGATCAGCAAAAAGAGCTGCCACAAAATTTCCCTTATTAGACTAGAGATTACTGAACCAGACAATTATTTCCTTTCAACATACTTCTAAGGCAAAGTGTGAAGAAAATAGATATTTATTTTTTTCTCATATAAACTAATATAACAAACAAGATGCTATTTGATAGTATTCCAGTGAGAATGCTGTCCACTAGTACTTCTTATTTAGTTAAATCCCATTTGTGCCTGTGGTAGCAAAATTGCAATGTGGCAAAAATTGTTTTCACCACACAAAATTGCAACATGGTAAAACAATTTTCAACGTAATTTTCATTTTCTGTTTTCAAAATGAAGCTTTACAACTCTTTATTTCAGAGCAGAAGGGAAGTTGGCTACAGCGTTATCATATAAGATGCATTTAAATCATAAGTTTTGGAAATGTTTAATAATTTTTTATTAAAGGATTTCCCATTCTTCCAAAACTCCTTGCTGGCAAAAAAAAAAAAAAAAAGAAAGAAAAAAAGCCCAGCAATATCAATCAACCTTAGGAAGCTGCTATTTTGTTTCTGTTGATTTTTCTTTCTTTTGATGTCCCTCGGTTTATCTTTAGTTATACATATAAAGTTCTTCTAGACATCTTAGTAATCAATAAAGAAACAGTATATTACTTTCTGTATTGCTCTTTATCGTGTTCAATTAAATGTTTATCCACTCATTAGTTGATGAGACATTTGGATTGTCTCTTTTTTTGTTTTTTGTTGTTGTTTGTTTGTTTTTGCTATAATCAATAAAGCTGCTATGAACATTTGTGTACATGGACAATGAGGTTGGCAATGAGTGGGTAGGGTCTCGCTTGGGAGAGATGGATGATACACTCCCCAGGTAGAGAGAAATGTATAACCAATGCATGGAATCAGGCAGGGTTCAGGGATGATTCAGGACAAAGACAAACCCCCAGTTAGGCTTGGTTTGGGGGATGTTACTACATAACTAGCCAATAAGATCTCCTTCTTGTTCTGTCCAGTTGCTAAGGCCCTCAGGTCTCATCCCCAGGGGAGATAGGAAGGATGAGCAGGAAACCATAATTTTTTTTCTATTTTTAGTAACTTCCTTGACATCCGAGAGAAAAAAATCAAAATTGGTTAATATCTTAGGTTGGATTCCTTGGTAAAGACTCTGAGACAGAACTTCATGCATAAAGTTTCCAGGGACACGTTCTCAGGAGATGAACCTGGAAAGGAAGTAAGAAAAGCAGGATTGGGGAGAGAGAAAAGCTGATCCACAATGTGTTTGCCACTGTGGCCTGAGCTGATCCTACAGGGAGCACTGGAGTTGGGATGGCCCCTCTGAATTGTCCAAAATTAGAGAGAAGGGACTAGGCCTTTGTATTCCTTCATCAGCCCATCAATGGTCATGGGCTACAGCCCAGGTTAATTCACAGTGACAGACACATCTGCTGTAGGAACTGCTCTCTTGGCCCTGAAGTGGAGATCTGGGTGGGGCATCTTAGTTCAACTTTTTATCCATATGGACACTGAAAAGGCAAGCATTCCGGAAAAGTGGCATTTCCAGACACATGTTTTGTTCCATAGGTGGTCACTCACCCTTTCAAAACTATCGAGCTACAGATGAAGAAGAAGGGCTTCAAGATGGAGGTGGGACAATACATTTTTGTCAAGTGCCCCAAGGTGTCCAAGCTGGAGTGGCACCCTTTCACACTGACCTCTGCCCCTGAGGAAGACTTCTTTAGCATCCATATTCGCATCGTTGGGGACTGGACAGAGGGGCTGTTCAATGCTTGTGGCTGTGATAAGCAGGAGTTTCAAGATGCCTGGAAACTACCTAAGTGAGTACAATGTGCATATTACAAAGGTGTATGAGTTCAGGAAAAATGACTCTAAATACTTTCTTTTCCCCTGTATTTCACAAGTTTCTGACAAAGCACGCAGGTTCTAACAATATAGGTAGCTATGTCTGTGTTCCTCATTTCACATGTGTGGTGTGTTTATGCATAATTTTATAATCCTTATGTGAAATATAAGACATTTGAATCAAATATTAGTAAAGAATAATCCCAAATTCCTTTAAATATGTAAGAATCAAGGCCAAGTTATATTAACTTCCCTAACAAACAAAATTGCAGTGTATCAAACATATACTTACATTTTAATTGGCATAATTGATTTGAGGGTAAATGTCATACATTATTTCCTTTGACTCTTCTTCCCCACATGCCCATTACTGAGTCAGACACGTGCTGAATCAAAGTTGATAGTTTGTTGAATAATTTAATCAATAGACAAATGAAAAGTGGGGATATTAAAGCTCTAAGATGTTTTGATGTGGAAATTCTCACTTCATTGCTCAATGTGAGCAGGAATTTCAAGTGTGGGATGTCCTGGAAAGAGATACAGACATGTGTGTATGAGTATTGGGGTGTGGGTGCGGATGTGGTTGTGTAGGTGTGGGGTTTTGTGGGTGTTGTGTGTGAAAGGGGCTGGAGAGACGAAAAAATACGTGGGCTGAGTTACCAAATGTTTTCAGTTAGCCAAAAATTCCTCTTCTTACTTTCCACCCCAATGGTGGCACTAAGTTGGTCACTTGAAAACTATCTCATAGAGGAAAGTACCCCATAGATAAGTTGCTCCAGTTTGAATTGACATATTGCACATCCCCAACAATAATGGGTGTCCCATCTCACTCTGAAGAGCAACATTACTCTGTAACTATCTCTTCCCCATTTCCCTTCAGGATAGCGGTTGATGGGCCCTTTGGCACAGCCAGTGAAGATGTGTTCAGCTATGAGGTGGTGATGTTAGTGGGAGCGGGGATTGGAGTCACGCCTTTCGCATCCATTCTCAAGTCAGTCTGGTACAAGTATTGCAATAATGCCACCAATCTGAGGCTCAGAAAGGTAAGTTCCTTCATTTTTGGAGGGCCTGGCGCAGTCACCACACACTGCTAAGTGAGGCCTGAGAGCACCTTCAGGGCTGAGGTTGGCAGAAACCAAACCGTGGGAAGTGAAGAAAAGCTTTCGCTGGTTCAGGAGAGGCAGGCTTTCTTCAAAGGACTATTTGATAAGTTCAGTATGCTTCTATATAAGCAAGCCTATTAGTTAATGGAATATACTGTATTTGTATCATTTTACTGGAAATTCAGAAGAAAGAAAGTTGGGAAAGAAAGATAGTATTCATGACCCCAACCTAATAACTATCCTTTTTGTACATTCTCTTCTAATATTTTCCCATGTTTATATACTTTTAGAAAGTTGCAAATATTGAGTATGTATAATCTCATATCCTGATTTTAAAAAATATTATAGAAAGTGTTTTCCAGTGTTATCACAGGCTTTATAATGATGATTTTTAATGATTCTTTCATGTTCCATTGAGAGGACATAAAATAATTTTTCTATCATCCTGTGTTACATATTGAGATTGATTCAATTTCTAGCCCCCAATACTTTTTTTTTTTTTTTGCATTCTCCCTTTACCTCTTTTCTATGTGGAAGAGGTGTGAGTAGAACTATTTTTCTTTCTAGGAACTCATGAATGTCTGGCAGGAGTAGGCAGAGAAGAAGTCCTACGGCAGTCACTGTTAGTTTAGATTCCAGTGGCCTTTCTGAGAGGAAGGTCAACTGAAGTCAGGGATTCTGGGAGAGTAAGAGCAGATCCAGTGGGAAAGTTGGTGAGCCAATAGATTTTTCTTAAGCTGTGTATGTCTGAGGCCAAGTTATTTATTTACTGCCCTGTCAGTATGAAGACCAGAGAAAGTTTATGTGAACTAGCCTGTGAAATGTCCAGCCTATGAAATGAAAACCTATGTTTCTAGGCATTCTGAGCATCAGGAAAAAGTTTTGGGGGACAGTGGAAATCCACATGTTAATGCTGATAGGGCCTATCCAAGTATAATCTGCTTCACTATCCATCCCTCTTTCAGATCTACTTCTACTGGCTATGCCGGGACACACATGCCTTTGAGTGGTTTGCAGACCTGCTGCAGCTGCTGGAGACCCAGATGCAAGAGAGGAACAATGCAGATTTCCTCAGCTACAACATCTATCTCACTGGCTGGGATGAATCTCAGGTGAGGACAAGATTCAAAGCCTCAGGTCCTTCTCACAGTGTCCAGGGCTTACTCGCTTCCCCTTAGTTACTGGTGTGTCTTGTGTACTGTTTTTTCTAAGGATGGTTAACAGATTCGGGTGATCCCGTCCATTCACTCTTCTTCAGTATCCCCACTGATGTTTAGACTGTTGAGACTATATTCAAAGCTAAGAGGCCTATGAGGGAATAAAAGCCATGACTTTGACATTATCAGAGCATTGCTTCCACCAGGGGTCTCAGCCAGGTAGATAAGATGATCCACCAGGGGGAAAATCACCTCTCTCTCTATATATATATGTGTGTGTGTGTGTGTGTGTGTGTGTGTGTGTGTGTACCTGAGACTGAGTAATTTATAAAGAACAGAAATTTATTTTCTCACAGTTCTGAAGGCTGAGAAGTCCAAAATCAACATGATACTAGGTTTGTTTTTTGAGTGAGGACTACATTCTCTGGAGGGTAGAAATGCTGTGTTCTCACACTGAATGCTGCATGAAGCTTCTTTATAAAAAAAGGCCTTAATCCCACTCATGAGGGATGAGCCCTTAGGCCCTAATCACCTTTTAAAGGCCTCACCTGTTAATATCATCATATTGGCAACACCTAAATTTGGGAGGGGACACATTCAAAGCATAACAGCTGGTCGTATATGGACATTGGCTCCTCAACCCTGGGCATCTTTCACATGCACCCTGTCACTATGAAGCCTGACTTTTCATTCGGGATATGACATGTTGTTTATCATAGATTCTCCAAGTCTTACAAGAGTAAGCAATGTAGATCCAAGGACACATGACCATAAGAATTGCTGCTACGGAAAAAGTGGCTTCAAGATGCCACTTCTGCAATTTAAAAACAAAACAGAAAAAAGCCCCAAAAACGCTTTGATAAAAATGAAACTCAGGGCTGGACACGGTGGCTCACGCCTGTAATCCTAGCACTCTGAGAGGCCAAGGAGGGAGGATTGCTTGAGCTCAGAAGTTCGAGACCAGCCTGAGCAAAAGCGAGACCCCCATATCTACTAAAAATAGAAAAAGTAGCCCAGCATCGTGGTGCACATCTGTAGTCCCAGCTACTCAGAAGGCTGGGGCAGGAGGATCGCCTGACCCCAGGAGTTTGAGGCTGCAGTGAGCTACGATGATGCCATTGCACTCTACCCAGGGCTACAAAGCAAGACTCTGTCTCAAAAAAAAAAAAAAAATGAAACCCAGAGAAAAAATATATAAAATATAATATATAAATTATTTTACAGTTTGTTATTTTAAAAAGCCAGGCACAGCTTTTCAAATGGGAAATATATTTGCATCGAAGAAATGATTATTAATATTTTCCTTTGCAAAACTGGTCCCTACAAGATTAAACCAGAGTGACCACCTTGTTTAACCTCCTCTATCCCCATCATCCAACCAGTGAATTTAAAATCTGATTTACTTTTAAAAAAATAATTTTAATTTACCACTTTTATGAAAAATGCCTGTTGTTCAAGGTGAGCCCCCCCTAGAATAATAGCAGAAAAACAACTTGTGACTGTGTACACATCACACCCACATGCATACACATGGACTAGCTTTAGGCTTGATTTAGTGTCTCATGTTACTAAAATATTAGTGCATTTTAGTCTGTAATTGGTTCAGTTCTTAGTGATTGTCTCAAAGGAGTGGGAGCATATAAGGGTAAAAAGAGAAAGTTAAATGTAGAGCAGAGAGAAAAACAGTGAGACACCACCCACCCTTCAATGTCTGACTCAAATGCTGTGGCCCTAAATCTCCCCCTATCTTTTCACTCCACCTTTTTTCTTTGTTCTTATTAGAATGTTTATGCCTCTTCCATGGCACTCATCACATGCTGTTCTACATGCAGGGTTATTTATATTTATACTTAGGGATTCTCTTTCTAGATTGTAAATTGCTTGAGGGAGACCCAATTTGTTCATCTTTGTTTACCTTTTAGCCTTCAGCAGGGTGCCTCAGTTAGAAGGGGTAGTAAGAGCTTGATCTGTGAATTATGTAAATACATGTGCATGTGCTTTTACAGCATGTCTCCTTTTTCTGAATTCATGTCCTTTCCTACAGGCCAATCACTTTGCTGTGCACCATGACGAGGAGAAAGACGTGATCACAGGCCTGAAACAAAAGACTTTGTATGGCCGGCCCAACTGGGATAATGAGTTCAAGACAATTGCGAGTCAACACCCTAAGTAAGGAGGTCCCCACCATGGTGTTCTTGAGGCTTGCGATTTGCCTAAAGCAGCAGCTCCCAATCATGGCTAGACTTGTATATTCTAGAAACTCAAATACCTATATTACTATATAAAGGTTGAATTCATGCCCAATGGAAGGGTCCAGATATCTCTAATTTTAAGAGGGATCTTTAAATCATACCAAAATTACCTAGATAGTTGTAAAAAATAAAGATTCCCAGATCCCTACCTCATACTTTCTCTACCTGCTCATCCTAAGTAGGGCCATCATTTAGTTCTTTTCTTTAGTCTCCTAAATTTCATTAATATATCTACTTCTTTTAAAGATTCAAAATATTTTATAGTTATTATTAAGAAGACACTTTCCCCATTTTCAGTTATAGCTTCTGGATCTAAGATCATAAGTTGACAGATGTCCCAAGTTCCTTTCTGCTTTCACTAAAGCTTTAGTCACTGTGAAACCTTGAAGGGGATCCCCTATGTTTCAAGAACACATGAGAAACTTGAGAGATCACCATAAATAGACCCTTTAGACCATTGCTTCTTACAGTCTCATAAGCATACAAATCACCTGCGGATCTTTTTAAAATGCAGATACTGATGTAGTAGGTTTGGGATGAAGCCAGGGAATCTACATTCTTAAAGGACTAATGCCAAGGCTACTGGTCTGAAACCACACCTTAAACAGCAAGACTTTAGACTCCAGAATTCAGAGGAATGAAGCCACACCAAACTGCTAGCAGAGTTGGTGTATCTAAAGCAGGTTTGCTCCTGATTTCAAGATGCCAGAGAGGGCATGGGGGCACAGGGCCCTGAAGGGAAGTAGCCCACAGATTCATGAACTCACCACCATTTTCTCTGTGGTAGAAGTTTCTAAAAACCTTGCACAGATTCCTTTCTTCCAGGGAAGTCAAATACCTTTTGAATTATCTAGCTGTCCCTACAAACAGGGCTGAACCACACTCCACCAGAGTGATCTGAACTCCTTGACGTTTGTGGAAAAGACAAAGACCCAGAGAGAACTCTGCCCTGGGGCTTCAAATTAATAGGAAATTCCCCACCTGCTTTGTAGTCTGTCTCATCCCAAAGCCTGAAACTGTCTTTTTTTTCCCCCCAAAAGTACCAGAATAGGAGTTTTCCTCTGTGGACCTGAAGCCTTGGCTGAAACGCTCAATAAACAGTGCATCTCCAACTCCGAGTCCGGGCCTCGTGGAGTACACTTCATTTTCAACAAGGAAAACTTCTAAATCATCTCTTCCATGACAAATCAGTGTGCGTTATGCTGCCAAATGCCCAAATAATGGTAGTTGATAATATAAGTTCCCCTTGCTACAAAAAAAAAAAAGGGAGAAAAAGAAACTGTAATGTAATAGCTTTCCCTGAAAGGGGAATGCCAAATTGTTTGATAGTGATAAATTACATTTGTATGGAGCTCTGTGGTTTTCAGAGCACTTGTATAAACAGTATTTCATTTTTCTTCTCAGTAATGTCAGAGGAAGACAAAGCAAAGATTTCTGGACTCATTTTTGGTCTAAAAAAGGGAGGCTCAAAAAGGTTCAGTAACTTCCCTAAGATTATGAAGCTGAGACCAGATCTAGGCCACCTGACTCCATTTTTGATAGTCTTTCCACAATGACAAGCTGCTTTGAAATTGAATTTTATACTCCCCAAAAGAAGGAGTAAGCCAAGGAGTGTCTATTCATTTTCCATTTTGTGTCATTTTGTTATCAGTATTATACTGAAGGAAATTTTCCAGATAGGAGGTAATATATACTGAGAGTGATTCAACACTTGGTAACTTGGTAGTGACTGTATTGACATCTGAGCATACTCCAGTTTACCAATACTGCAGCCTAACTGGATCAGAGATTCTTCCTACAAAAGAATATTAGTCTGATTGGATTTAATGTAATATTCAGCATTTATCATGGTACTTTGCAGAGTGGGTATTTAAGGAAAGTTTTTTGAATGAATGAATAAAATGACATTTAGAACCATATAGTGCCAGGGTAGAATTAATTTGAAGCCTTAAACAGAATTATCTAAGGACATAACTTCTGCTACTCTTGTAGACCAAAGGAACTTGATTCTCCCCAGGGTGATAGGCTAAGGATACTAACAATAGGATGACTGGAGGGACCCTCACGTTCTTATTTGAAACATGGAGAAAAGAGGGATGGAGGCAAGGAATTGACCTCCTGCCATTACTCTGGTTGGCTCCTCTAGTCCTGCTCTCTGTGCCATGAAATAAACGCAGACTGATTTCCTGCCTGAGACAATCTATTCCAGGCAGCCCTTGTGAATTCTGAACTTAAGAATTGTGACAAATATGTATTTGATATGCTCATTTGCTATAAATAGCTTCCACCCCTTGTTTTTACTTCAACACACACACAAAATGGGTCTTATGTGTGTGGCTAATGGTTTATTTTTATTATATCATCATCATCCTGAAGTTGACACCCTGAAAACTAAAATCTCCAATTTACTGAATAGAGATTGAATTTACTCCCAATAGAATGTTCTAGATATCTATGATATCAAAAGAGAGTCTCTATATCACTGTTAGTGTGGATAGCAATAGTTTGTTTTTGTTTTTTTTTTCTTTGAACTGCTCCCATTTCTGGGAACTAAAAAAAAAAAACAGCTTTATTTGCCCCACGCCCTGGGGACACAGAATTTTAAGAAGTCTTCAACTTTGGTAATGAGGAAGAAAGAGAAGGGGGGAGGGCGGGAGACTGGGCTAGGAGGAAATAGAAAGGAGGGGAGACAACAGAAGGGGAGAGAGTAAGAGAAAGCAAAAAAAGATAAAAGGGAAAGGGAGTGGAAGGGGGTCTCACGTAGGTTAATTCCTACCCCAGATTTCTTAAAGCTTTGTGTGTACTGAGTGTAATTGAAGGAGGTATACACATATCCATCTTATTTTGATTACATATGGTATTGAATCTTTTGAAATCGGGTCACAAATTTTGATGCTAAGGGGGCATAATCGGGGGACTGGGATGAACTAAGAACTCAGTTGTTCCTTGTCACACCACTGATCCCCTAGCCTCCCAGGATCCTCAGGGAACTGAGGGTTGGTTCTGACAAATAAGGCCTGCTGTGCGAATGTCACTTCAAAATGTACCAGGGAGGTTTCTGCTTAGAGAAACTTAGATCCAGCCTGTTCACACTGCACCCCAGGTATCAGTTCATTCATTCAACAAACATTTATTGTGTTATTGCTATGACTCAGGCTCTGCATTTATAGTTTCAATTCTTTACACCAACCTATGTGCAGGACAGGGGGAACCTCGGTTATAAGGAGTCTGAGAATATTGGCCCTTTCTAACCTGTGGCATGAGTAAAATCAGCTCCAAACCTTGCCCTGAGAATGTTTCTCCAGGGCTTTCTATCTTGGACACCAACTTAGTTATGAAAATGGAGAGATCTGCCCAGTGTTATCTTGGTTATGAGATGAAAAATGAGTGTAAATGTACTTGTCACTATGAGAGCTTCCTTCTCTATTCTTCTCCCAAGCTACCAGCTGCCAGCTACCAGCCCCTAGCCGCCAGCTGCCAGCACAGCTTTTTAAGTACTTAGTATGTAGCATTTAGTAACAGGTACTGAGAGAATGATGAAGCATTGTTATTAATCTCAAGGCTATGAAGGCTTTTCCCAGCTCTCCTGCTTTTGCAATATGTGTTTATGAAATTTGAATACTTGCAAGCATTGTATGTGAATAGTTTGGGGTGGGACCTGGGAGATAATTCCTAGGAAGAACTGTTAAAACTATGCTCAACTATTAAAATTAATGAGCTCTGTCAGTGTCTGTGTTACTCATTTTGGTATTAAAAAGGGTGAATTCAGCTAAGCAAAGATTTTCTTTACTGCGGTGGGGTTGAGATTCTCTGTGTTTCTGTAAATGACATGCCAAGCACTGCACAGTTTATGGATTGGGAAGGAAAAACTGAGGATTAAGTTCTGTGCTAATGTCCTGGTGATTCTCACAACACTGATATACCGCTCAAGGCAGTGTCACTTCACATCATAGACAGAATGTCGAAGATAGAGAAGACCAGGTATGACCTCCCCTCCCCATTTCTACTAATCTTTCATGTTTTAAATTCTCAATTAGGTGCCATCAAGTCAGACTGTGGGCATATGTGCTCATGGTTCTGTATTGCCCATTGTTTTAAATGAGTCAACCAGTTATGATCCCCTCAGTTTAGGAAATGCATAGGGGTGTGGACATGATAGGTTCCTGTGGGAGTCAGCAAGTGCTGCCATGGAGGGAAAGGACATTACCTAAAACAAATAACAATAATAGAAATAGCATTTCGTAAACACCTCCCACTATGCCAGACATTTTACATACACTTCAGTTAATCCCTCAGCAACACTGCAAGTTAGTCTTTTTATCCCGATTATATTAATAAGAAAACTGAGTCTGAAAGAGGATGAATGATAAGCAAAGTTCCCCACAACTTCTTGGTGACTATGTCACCATTAGATCCACATCTTTCTGGTGACAAACTTCATGTTCTTTATACTATCCTAGCAGATTAGACCAGGTGTAAGTAACGAAAGATATTTTCAAAGCAATTGTGCTAGGTATGAATTATGCACCAAGACAGGCTGGGTAACAGTGCTGGCATAACCCCCCAGTTTATGCCATCTAAGTATCTTGGTAATTTAGTTTAGAAACACTGGTTAACCTGATTCATGCTAATTTTTACTTTTAAATTAAGGTAAAATAGAACCTATCAGGAAAGGCAATTATTTTGCTTGGAAAAAAGAAGACTCTAAGTTGACTCAATAGTATTTATTAAATCTTCTTTTTCATTGATATATATATGTTCTTTATAAACTATTTCTCTTTTTCAGAGAATGGCCAGTTATTGTCCATATTGTGCGTGCATGTGTGTGTGTGTGTGAAGTAAAATTGCATGAGAAAGAAGCTGAATTATAAAAGGACAGAATTTTTCAACTGTAAATGCTGTTAGGCAAAAATCAAATTGCTGACGGAGGCTAGGAAATCTGACTACTAGAGATTTCTAAAATGTGGAAAAACAATCAACCAGATGGCCTGAGACTGTTTTTAAACTGTGGTCTCTATTATCTCACTGTGGTGGTGGTCTTAGGAATTGGATATTCTAGTTAATAATTATTGCTAATAGATTAGTAATTTTAAAGGAATTGGCATACTGTAAACTATAAGAAGAAATAAAATTTGAAATGTACTGTTTTGTGGATAAAAAGAAGTACTAGTAAAGTTTGCATGTGAGCAAAGGCCACTGTGAGTTTATTCTCTGGATCTTACTCTGAGAACTAATGACAAGAAGACTATGTCTGTCTGACTTTTGAAAATATTAATAGCTCAGAGTATTATATTCTAAAACTTCATCCTTCAACGAAGATTGCTCCAAAGACAGCAAACCTGATTTGTATAAATAATTAAGTTCAACAGATCTTCATAAATCTTAAGATTACATTAGGCTATTAAGTAATCAGCAAGTTTACCATTATGTTAGATCACTCGATTGCTAAATATCACTTCCTCTTTTCAGTAATGCAATTCCCAATTAAGTAATAATAAAACTAGGAACCCACCCATGCTCATGGAAAAAGTTAAACACCACTTTTTCTCGTCAGGTGGAAGCAAGTCAGGGCATAAGAAATGAATCACCTTTGTTCTTCCCAAGACATTTCAGAGCAAATCTTAGAGATCCTGGTGTTGGTTGATAAGAAAAAAAAAATCATGCTACCTAAACATCTCCTAGTATTGGCTGAAAATCACCAGGACACACTACTGACATGGTAGTTATTACAGACTAAGCTACTGAAGGCCAGCAGAGCCATCTGATCATCCTGTTTTCCATTTGGGGGCTCTGCATCACCCCTGGCTAAAACATCACACTCAGACATCTGTGTTGTCAACTTCCTGCTGTATTTATTACCCAGTGTTTCATTCTGCCAGGGCAAATGTGCCTATGGCCTTATTGAGATCAAAAACAACAGCAAGTTTGACTATGTCCAACTCACAAAGAAAGTCAGTTGTAAAACAGACTTTAAGAATATGAGTTTTTGCTGAAATAAAAAAAATCCAGTTAATCTAGAAAAAAAAAAGAATATGAGTTTTTGCAGTTTTTTCCTTTATAGGAAATAATCAACAAACTTTATTTTCTACTTGGTATATATAAAAATACATCTTTTTAAATTCAGGATATTAAAGAGGTACATTTTGGTTACATGAAATGCATTTGCCTCACTCAAGCCAGGGTCACAAGTGTGTCCTTCCCCCATAGAGTGTGCCCTGTCTCCATTAACTGTGGGTTTACCCATTCCCACCAGCTCAACCCCGCCATCCCCCACCCCCCCATCTGACCAGCACCCTGTGAGTATTACTACCATGTGAGCACCTTAGTGTTGATCAGTTAGTACCAGTTTGATGGCGAGAACATGTGATGCATGTTTTTCCATCCTTGTGATACCTCACTTCAAAGGATGGGCTCAATCTCTATCCAGGATAATATAAGAGGTGCTAGATCATCATTGTTTTTTGTAGTTGGGTAGCATTCCATGGTATACATATACCACATTTTGTTAATCCACTCATATATTGATGGGCATTTGGGTTGTTTCCACATCTTTGCAATTGTAAATTGTGCTGCTATAAACATTTGAGTGCAGATGTCTTTATTATAGAATGTCTTTTTTTTCCTTTGGATAGATGCCTAGTAGTGGGATTGCTGGATCAAATAGTAGTTCTATTCAAAAATACATTTTGAGAAATCTGCTTTCTCTTTAAGATACTATATATCAAAGGATGAGGAGATGAGATTGGGGGGCTAGTGAAGCAAATAGATGATATTAGCATTATTAGAAGGAAAAAAACAAGATAGGGAATATTAAAATGAATAGAATGGATATTTTTCCTTGCTTTTAGAAAAAGTAAATAATGCTTACATTGATTACGAATTGGCCCAAATATTTTACTTCTCTCTGTATACATGTCCTCTGCAGTATGACTTTGGAGTTTCTTCCATTATGATGAGGAATCCATTTGCTCACTCCTTGAATGAGGGCTATACTTGTAACATGCACTAACCAATATAATGCAGAAGAATTGATGTGTGAGTTCCAGAGTCTAGGTCTCAAGAAATCTGGCATGCTTCTGTTCTCTTTTTTGCTCCTCTACCTTTTCCATGATGGTATGCTCAGGCTAGTCTGCTCAAGGGGCAGATCTATGAGGTGAAGCAGAGTCAGCCTAATAGTCCCAATCAAGACCCCAGACATGTGAGAGAAAGCCCAAGATTAACAAAACTGCCCAACCCACCCACAGCTGACTGCAGACGCATAAGTGAGCCCAGCTCACATCGACAGAAACACCCAGATGACCTGTAGATGGATGAGAAATATTAAATGGTTGTTGTTTAAAGCCACTAACTTTAGGGTAGTTTGTTATGCAACAAAGCTACTGATACAAATGGTATCAAAAATTGTTGAAAGAGGTAGAGGGGCCCCGGGTAAGAGCTGTAGGTGATTATATTCTTACTTTCACCACATGACAAACTTTTTTGGAGATTGCCATAAAGACTGTATTATTTTCTCTGTGAGGAAAACGCTACATCCTCTGATTTTTCATGACTTATACAGAGTCATACATGTTTGGAAAGTATAAAAGTCCCTGGGCTTCAGTCAAAGGTGTTGCCATTCAGAAAGTACAGGTAATTTATTTCAATTCTACTCCAATAATTAGCACGTTGTTCCATCTGTGTAGAAATAAGCTATCTGGCTATCTCACTATCTGAAATAATAATAAGAACTGTGGATAAGGATATAAGGAAGTGTTTGTGCAACCAAAATAGAACTCACATCCACAAACAAGTACAACAAACAATAGCAAAGGCAGTCAGAAAGTCACTCGGAGCTTTTGTATACTTGCCACAACCAGCTTAGTTATCTTGACCCCAAACCCACTGTTGATGAGAAATGTCAAGTTAAGAGAGAAGGACGGCTAGAGATAGGTGCACACACAATGGTAACAAGTGACATCTGAGAACCTAAGGAAGGGCAAAGAAAGAGACACTGTAAGGCAGACTCAAAAACTCAGAAGCATAGCAGCCTGGGGCCAGTTAGTGTAAGGGGAAAAGAGCTCCATATGCCTTCCAAGAGAACCTAAGAGCACCATTGTACTGTATTTCTTCATTTATTCATTAACACATTTATTCAAAACGTGGTATGCATACTGAGCTTTTCCTTTCGTCATTGTGCTGGCTAGAACCTAAAGAAGTAAGAATATTAATTAGAGTTTGAAATTTGGCACAATAACGTATGTAATAGCAATGATGTTCTTAACAGTCCATTCACAAAAGAGTTAAATCAGGTTAAGTCAGCTAAAATATTCATGCACGATGGTTAAGAATTTTGCCTAAGTTTAAAGGGTAAATTTTCAGGTATTAGGAAACTGCAGCAATTGAGAATGACTCATTCCATGGTGTTCTCAGATGGCTTAAGTATTATTAGCTTGTCTCAATTTCCAGTGCAGGAACCTCCACATTTCAGAGGGAAGGAAGAAAGAAATTGTGTGGATTATTTCATTAAAAAGTAAAATTTGTTTACAAGTTAATTTAAAGACAAAAAAAAGAACTAGATTGCTTTAAAAAGGAGGAAGATAAATCAAATTTATATCCTATTTGAGGCATTAAAAGAAGAAAAATAAAATTGTATTCTTGTAAAGTAATTCCTTAAATCTTCCACTGAAAATGAAAAATACAGAATATAGTAACAAACAACTGCGTTACTTTCTACTTTCTTAGCGGTATTTAAAAACCCAATTAGTTATTTTTAGAAATGAAGAAGTTTTAATCTGCCAGATGAAGGTCTGCTGCAGGTGCTGTTTATTGCTTTGAGACAGCAGAGAGCCACGAGCTCTTCTCTAAGTAAAAATTAACCTGGCCGAATGAATCTAAAGCATGCTTAATGTTGAGAAAAAATACAGCCCAGTTAAGCAGTCACAAAAGAGACAAGTCACATAGAAAAAACAGATTCAACTCTATAATAAAAATTCAAGCAATTGCAGTTCAAGATGATGAATTCTTTCTCTCTTTCCAAAGACCATTAAGTGACATTTAAAAAATAATGATATAACCCACGCAAAGAGAATATAAGAGGAATTGAGATGAAGGAAATAAAAATTAGAAGTATGCCAGGAAGGGGATAAAGCTCAGGAAGATGTCTACCTACTGTGAAAAATTCCAGAGAAGTTAGTGGCATGGAAATACCAAATACCAAGGAGAGGAACAGTGATACATAGGGCTGAAAAGAGTAAAATCTGTCATCCAACCAATGGAAGTTCCAGAAAGAGAGTATAAAGATAGTAGGTGAGAGAAAATTGTCATAAATTTTGATACTTTATCTGGGTTAAATAATATAAGTCATCATACTGATAGAGTCCACTGAGTAACTAGCACATTGAAAATAAATTTCCATATCTAGACATATTATGTCAAGATTTCAGAACATTAAGGTTAAAGCAAATTTGCAAAAGCCTCCAGAAAGGAAAAATTAAAGCAAAGTGAATCAAACTGGTTCTAGCAACACTGGAAACTAGAAGACCATAGACCAAGGTCCTCAAAGTTTGGCTGGAAATTACATTCAACCTAGAATTCTACGCTAAGCTAGTTTAGCCAAAGTGCTGATACTTTGATCAGTAGGTATAAGTTTAGGATGGTGAGAGTGAGAAACCGAGAAAGTGAGGCAAAGAAAGATGGGAAGCATCACCCCACAGCACCAATTCACAATGAACCCCCCAAATCCATACTCAGCACTTGTGTTTGTTAACTGCATGGGTCTTTTCTGAAGGTGCTTCAAACGGAATTAGACCTCCAAATTGCCCAAGAAAGAGAGAAAGAAGTTGTGATTTATTTTTCCAGTGCACTCTTACCTGTTTTTCATTGGTCAAGATCCACTCCATGAGAATATGTCGCCCCCCCCCCACACACACACACTCCTGGGTTACATAATCCAGCCTCAGTGACAGGTCAAGAATTAGACCCTGTGCTCTGTGTTGGGACATTTCACCCAAGCCTGGAAGAAGAGGGGCAACCCCACGCAGATGGGCTCTGACCAAGAGGGAAAGAGGGCAAATTAAAATTTATCTCCTGTAACTCTTGAGAAGTCACTTGAAGCTGTATTTTTGAAAAATGAGGAAGTAGTATGGAACAAATGAGGAAATCAGATCCAGAAAGTAATGTCTTTAACCCAAGAAAGCAGAGAAAGAAAGTTTCAGAATTACGGCTGTGCAGTTGGCTTTCAAAGCAGTTATTTCAGATAGAAGCAGGAAGGGAGTGTGCTTCAACAAGATCTCCCGGATATAAAGAAACTTGATGGAACAAGTAAAGTGACAGAGAATTTGGAAAAACTTGAGCATATGGTAGTAGCATTTGGTGGGAGTTACCAGAAAAGAATCTATTGAAACATTACTGTAAGAATATTCCCTTTGAGGGATACAGTCATGATATAGGCTCATAGAGAAGGACAAATAATCCTAGCACACAACTTAGATCAAAGCGAAAAATATTTGTCATAATAATGTAAAGGTTCATAAGTTTTGTAATTTTAGAATTAATTAATAGACAAATCACAGAGGACTTAGTTATGGTTTAAAAATAGAATGTAAAGTTATCAACCTTAACTATATAAAATTAAAGGCACAATAGAAGGGGCAGAGTACTGACAATACTTGAGGAAGAAAAAGGATATGCCATCTGTTTGTGTAGATATGACTGTGGGAAATTTCATAAAAATAATTTCACATGCCCAGATGTGTCACAGAAGTAGTTGAAAGACTCCGGATCTGATGGGGAAAATGGACAGATGACACTATGTCCAAGGGCCCCATCTCTCTTGACTTGTGTAAGAATCTGGAAGGGACCCAAATTCCGTGGGTGGCCATAGGCCATAATCTTAAGAAGTCTGTTTTGAATTTTTCTTCTACATGATGGAGGTGCTTAAAGGAGAAATTAAATTTTGTTGGAGAAAAATAGAGTCATACATTGTATATGCCTCATTTTGGAGACAGCTTTGCAACTATGCTAGATGTATGCATGGATATTTATTGCAGCATTGGAAATATTCTAATTGCTCATCGATAAGAAATTACAGTGCACCCACACACTGGAATGTGCATAATACAGTCATATAGTTATATGTGTGACTGTATCCACATTAAAAAAACGCTGTTTACAAGCTTCATCTCATTTAATCTTCACAACAATTATTATCTCTACTTTCCAGGGGAGGAAATTGAGGCATAAAGACATTGACCAATTTTCCCAATGTCATGCATCTAGGAAACAAAGCAGTTGGGAATTGAATCTGGACAGTGTGTTTCCCCTGAAACTTACCCTATACCTTCATTGAATAATGATGAAGCGTCACGGCAAATGAATGGAGATGCTAAAACTCACTGGGATGTAGAGGAAGGAGTAGGAGTTTATCTCAAAAGCTGACCTTGGAAGAATATGTTTACTTTGAACCTAGAAAGCTTTAATTAGTGACAGTAATATAAAAGCATTATGATATTAAATAAACAGCTAAAAGTTGGGTGAGAATAACATGTATCTATTTTAGTAATTCCATTTACTCGACACAATGTTTAAAGACGTGATCCTTAAATACAATGTAGTATGGCTTCCAGGTCTAGGGCCACTGTGAGTCCTGGAGTGTCTAGGACTATCTGCATAGATTGGATGTGAGAGTTTCATGGCCATGAAGTGGGCAGGGTTGCTGAGGTACATGCTCAATCCCAAGCAGCATTCTAGGTGGAAAAGAGCCACTCTAAATGGAGAAAGCTGGATTCCTCTCACAGACCCACTCCAGCAGCTGAATGGTGTGTCATGGAGAGGAGCCTTTTGAATGTAGCACTGGGTGGTGTGTCCCTTTGTCTCCTGATGCAGGATGGGAGTTTAGTTATTTGTTATCTAGTGGAGTCCCAAGATACTGGGAACCAAGAACAGAACATAGAGGACCATTGTGTTTTGAGCTCATATGGAATTGTCTCTAACATTTGGGAAAGAAGGACACTTTCTCAACCCAGCAAGTGTCTGATATGACAGAAAAGCTCTCTGATGTCAGGTAGCAACTGCAGCCAAACCTATAGCCTGTAGGGATCATCCACTTCATTAGTTGATCACTCCCTTCTCCTTGTAAAGCTTTCTTCATTTGGCTTTCGGGACCTGACACACACTTCTATTTGTCCTCATACTTCACTGCCTGCCCCATAGTCTTTACCATCCCAATAAATTGAAACTCCATTTGCTTAGGCCAAAGCCTCAGCCCATCCCTGATTCTTCTTTCTCTCATATACCACATGCAATTCATTATCAAATCCTATCAACTTACCCTTCAGACCATTACCGGAACCTGACCCGTTCTCCCACACTTCTCACAGCACCCACAGTGGCCATGTCATTCCTCTGTTCAGAATCATCAGAGCTGCCTCATCTCACAGCGTGGTCTTACATGATTGGGTCCCTTGTTACCTATTTGGCCTTATTTCCATCACTCTCTCCCTTTCTCACTGAGCTCCAGCCACACTGACCACCTTGCTGTCCATCAAACATACCGAGATTGGCCCCACCTCAAGATCTTTACACTTGTGGTTCCCCCTACCTAGAACATGTGGCTTGCTCCCTTACCTCCTCCACGTCACAGCTGAAATGTCATCTGTATTAGAGGGTCTGCTCTGACAGTCCCATCTAAAATAGAAGCCCTGTCACTATCCTGTCTCTGAATCACTCCCTATCTCCCTCCCCTGCATTATTTCTTCTTATTATTACTTCTCTATAGCACTTATTATTAAATACCATCAGCACATATCTGTTTATTGTTTGCTTCTCCACTGGAATGTAAGCTTTATGACAGAAAAGTTTTGCTTATTTGTTTCCCCAGAGCCTGGAATAGTTCTGGTATGTAATAAACACAAAGTAAATATTTACTGCATGAATTACTGACCTAACTCTGTATTGCGTGTGGAAAGAGACCAGGGAAGAAGAGTGGGTCTTGGGAGGTTGGGCAGAAGAATCCTTGGAATGGCCACTGAGGAATCCAGGTGAGGCACAGCTTCGAGACCTTGAAAGAAACAGGAGGAATTGAAATCCTGGTGATTTCTCTGAGGAAGAGTTGCTATAAACCAGAGACTGCTGCTCTTTCTCAGGGGCCTGGGAAATATGGTTCCAGTGTGATGAATTTATAGTTTGACGTATTTTAACCACTTTAACAAAGCCATTTGTTTTATAGGAAAAGCCGGACATCTTGGATAGGAGGTCGAAATGAGCAGAAAGAGATCGTTTTGAATCGTAGGGAGAGCACAAACTTCTAAGTTTATATTTCAGTGCACAATCAATGGCATCCTTCTGTCCCCTGGTGGCAGCACGGCTAAATTACATGGGGAGATAAATTCCTTGAAGATGAGAAAGCAAAACAATTTCAAGGTAATATCTTTAAAAGCCTGTATCAACCATAAGTGTGCATGCAATGTGTTTGTGTGTTTTCTTAGGATAAAGATCTCTCAAGGTTTCCCCTCCACGAAACCTGCGCATATTTCTTGACCCTGAGTTCATCATCACCATCAAAAGTGACCAGTTGAATGGAAGACATTACCCTGACAGCTATGTTTTCTTGTAGAATATACCCCCTCTCTAGGCCCCAGGTAAGCTCCTCTCATAGCCATCTTCCAAGTGTGTTTGTATAATGGATTTCTGTTGCGGTTGGGAGGTTGGCATAGGCAGCCTCAAAGTGTCCTCCAATTCTGGGATTCTCCAACTTTATGATGAGCCTTTCTCATTCCACTACCTCCCTGTCTATGAATCTGGGCATCCCTAACTTTCCCACTTCAGACTTTCATTTGCTGGAGGCATCTATATCCTCCTTGGATTCCTCACTGTGTGCATATTACTTCTGCCTAACACCACATATTTTACTCCTGAGTTTGTGTGACAGGAAACTTTACCCCTCAAATGTGTCCTGACCACAGTTGACTCCCTAAGCAAATGGTTTTCCAACTCTAACATGCATGCAACTTACTAGAGGAGGTCAAAAAATGGAGAATTCCCATTCTTCCCCAACTCACCTTCTGACTCTAATTCAGTACACCAAGGATGGAGCCTGGGCACTTTCACTTTAGCTAGCACTTAAGCTCTCTGATAGTATAACAGAAGAGGGTTCTGAAGTCCTTCCTCTGACATGGCCCTGCACCCTCAAAAACAAAAAATTGAGAAATTTTCAAATGTCAAATGTAGAATTTGGCTTGCTCATAAGATATGTCCAGTGTGCTGATCTGGAGAAGAATACAACTCAATGTTGCACAGGCTTCTTGCCTAAGCTACTGATTGCTCTTGTTCTGTCTCTTTGGCTTCAGGACAATGGCCAGCTTTGACCAAGATTTTTGTATGCATCTGCTTTCTTGTTTTCCTGCTTTTTAGTGCCAGTCTTAAGCAATGGATTTTGTATCTGTCCCATTTTAGTTCTGTAAAGGCTTACAACATGTATTATGAAGAAAAGAGTACCAGAAGAGCTCCTGGGCAGATGCAAAGTGTTAATTTAGCATCTAATATCTGTTAGATGTATAATGTACAGATTTAGGTATGTGTAACAGATATCTACATATCTGTTTGACTCTTGGTTTGGATTTTTTTACTCCATGATATTAAAGCTAAAAATGACACAATCTGTCTCCTTCATTTTATAGATGAGTTAAGTATACATAGCTTAGAAAGTTGAAATGATTACTTCAAGATTACATAGCTAATTGGAGGTAGAGCCAAGACTAGAATGCAAGCCTTCTTATACCATACTAAGTGCTCCTTTTGGTAGCAGAGAGGCAAAGACATGGGCATCAAAGAAGCTGAACAAAATAAATGGTGCTCCCTATGGTTTTAGACACTTCAACAAACCTTATTCAGCTCAACAAACAAGAAACCAAACCCTATGACATCCTTAGTTTTGTTCTCTGCCTGGCTGCCTAGACCTACCAGTAATGAGTTCCAGGGGATTCCAACTCCATGGTATGTCTTACATTGATACATTTCCTTTCTACTTCCACAAAAATTGCTGTGGTTTAGGACAGTTTTCTAGAAGAAACCCTCTTGCAAGGTCTATGCCAAACACATGTTCCAACACCCCCCCCCACAAAAAAAGCCCCATAATTTTATGTAAAGAGCAGGGCAGGTATTATATCCCAAGCATGCCAAAAAGAGTAGGCCCAGTATGTGTGATTTGTGATTCTTGTGCTTTTTTGAGGGGTATGCTGTGATTCAGCAAAACATTAGGAAAATAACTTATTTTTATATGTTGACATGATCTGAAAAGTTTAATGCATTGATGATAGAAGTTATTTTAAATCTTTAGATCAAATGAGTAGTAGAAGGGAAGTTGCTAAAGATTATCTAGCAAAAACCTAGAGCAAATATCACACTTAAAGGTGCCCATTGAAAAGCATTCTCAAAAACAAAGATGCCCACTATCACCACCACTGTTCAACATGATATTGGAAGATTTATTCAATGCAATAAGTGGAACAATCACTGGAAAAGAAGACAAATTACATAAAAAATCAAAGAGAATCAAAAGAAAATTTATTAGAATAACGAATGGGTTTAGCAGGGTTTCTGAATAGATCAACATACAAAAATCAATATACAACAATAATTAATTAGAAAATATAACAGTAAGAATTTCATTCAAAATAGTAACCAAACCTATAAGACATCTAGGGATAAAGATATGATATCTTTACAGAGAAAATTACCAGATGATATAGAAAAATAAATTAAAAGACTTAAATGGAGTTTATGTTTGTTGATAAGAAGACCCAATATTTAAAGTTGTCCATTCTCTCTGAATTAATAAATTTAATGGAATATGATTTAATTCATTAAATTAAAAAAATCCTAAGATTTATACAGCTAAACAAACAAATTCTAACATTCACACTAAGTAGTAAAGATTGAATAACGGCCTAAACAATTCTGAAAAAAATAAAACAAGGAGGAAGACCATACTTTGCAAGTATCAAAGCTTATTATAGAGCTATGATAATTAAAACAGAGTGACATTGGTAGGTAGACAAATGATATAGAATAGGGAGTTCAAAAACAGACCCAGACCCAGGCATGTATGTGAACTTGGCATGTGATAGAAATGACATCCCAAATAAGTGAGGTAAATGATGTGCCACTCAATAAATGACATTGGACTTTTCAACTAGAAAAATAATAGGTCCTTATACCTCAAACCACAAACCAAAACAAACTAGAAATAAATTAAAGACATCAATGTAAAAAACAAAAGCTTAAAAATTATACAAGAAAACATAGGAGAGTTTTATGATCTCAGAATACAATGTACTAAAAAGCTATTATAAAAAAATTAGAAGAACATCTCTACAACAAACGACACAAAACATTTAAAAAAGAATAGGAAAATATATTTACAGCATATATTATAGACAAAGAATTAAAATCCAGAGTATATAAAGAACTCTTATAAAATAAATTTTAAAGACTCAGTACAAAAGAAACCTCTGGCGGAATTACCTTTGGTCATTTTGCAAAACGTTTATGCATGTTTGGAAGTACCTACATTTGTGAACAACTATTTCTTCAAGACAAAACCAAAAACTGAATAGAACTATATACTGCTGCCAGTTAAAGAAATCTAGGCTAAATTCTTTACCGCACATCACAAAGAGAAATAAAAGACCTTGACATTGACACCTTGGGCCTGAAGGTGTTGTTAGATGCACATGAAAGGAGTAAAATATTACAGAGAGCAAAATTAAAAATAAAATGTTTCCATTTTCTATTGGTTTTTAAATTCCAGACTTAAAACATAAGTTTAAGTTTCCAATATTATACACACATAGTAAACTATTACATACTGACATCAGAGCTCAGAAAAAATAAAGCTTAATTCTGACAGCAAATATTTCTGACAACATATACATTACCTACCTGCTTCTGTTGGCACATTTTTTTACCTCTGCGATAGGCTTGGCTGTTCTGCTATCTCACTTTTTCTCTTTATTATATTTCTACCCAGTGTTGTACCAAGGAGAGAAGTGGGAGTGTTCCTCCGTGGGTACAAGCAGAAAGAGGGTGCATTATATGGAGGGGATTTAAAGATAATAATAAAACCAAACAAACGTTGATCTACTTTTTAAATATTTTTGGTATGAAATTGCCTTTATTGGATCTTCACTTTTTAATTGAAATTTTTCTTGATGTAATTATGTATTTATATGCAATTGTAAGAAATAATAGCGATCCTCTGTACCCTTTTCACAGTTCACTCAAAATGGTAACATTTTGCAAAACTAGAGTACAATATCACAACAAGGATACTGACGGTCTTAAAATCATCAATCTTATTCAGATTTCCCCAATTTTACTTGTATTCATTCGAGTGTATATTTAGTTCTACACAATTTTATCACATGTAGGTTTATGTATCCACCACCACAGCCAAGATACCAAACAGTTCCAACACCACAGGTATTCCTCATGTCACTCTTTTATAACCCCAGCCAACTCCCTCCTACCCCCCACCACACACCATCTCTATCCTTTGGTACCCACTAATCTGTTCTTCACTTTCACTTTTTAAAAAATGTTATTAATATATAGATGGAATCATACAGTATGTATTCTTCTGGGATTGGTTTTTTACTCAGCGTAATTCCCTGGAGATTCATGCTAGTTGTTGTGTGTAGTTGTGTGTAGTTTGTTGTTTTATTTTGAGTAATAACCTATGTATGTACCACTGTTTGTTAAACCATTCGCCCATTGAAAGACACCTTAGTGGTTTTTAGATTTTTTCTATTACTAACAAAGTTGTTATGAACATTGGTATCCAGATTGCTGGTCTGTTTTTTTAATAATACCGGGTGCCGGCAATCCTAAGCCATCTACTGGAGTAACACAACTTTCTTCCTGCCTGTACACCATGCTCTTTGCCACAATTGCTTCTGATGCCATTATCAATACTGCTGCTGGTGTTGCTGGTACTGGAGTTTGGACAGTCTCTCCCTGGATTGGAGGGTGGTAGAGAGACAAATGGACAACTGTGGTGACAGCTCTGCCATGAAGCAAACTTGAGCCAATTCTTTACGGGACCCAAGTGTTTCTGCTTCTCTCTTTATCTGCCACCTTCTCTTTCTGTTAACTAATGCTCTCCTTATTCTCCAATCTAAAATTCAGGAGAAATTAGTTTGGTTGGCTTAGTTAATGTACCAGCCACCTTTTGGGTTTAAAATAAGCCTATGGTTGAAGCATCACTGGGTCAGATGTTCATGCCTAATGCAATATGTTGCTACTCCTGTGTAAAGAGTATCTATTTCCCCAAACTGGGGGGCAGTGTTATTTGATCAGTGGGCCATGCAATTTCTGCTAACAGGAGGTATTGAGTGGGCCATGAATGCCATTCCTAGTATGTACATAAAACTCTCTAGGTAAACTAGATGCCCATCCTAGCCACAAAAATAAGCAAAACTAAATAAAACACTCACAAAATGTTGAACTTTTTATAATAATGTTCATGTTATGAACATTATATGAATAACATTCATATAATGTTTATAATAATGTTCATATAATGTTTATAATAATTCATATTATGAATAATGTTCATAAAATGTTATAAAAAAGTATGGTCATAAAATGAATTCCAAAAAGATATAAAATTATCTGTAAACTAGTGAAAAGTTAGGTGATATGTATCAAAAAGGAATAATCTAATTTTGGAAAAGTTGATTTATAGCCTTTCTTTCTTATAATAAAGAGAGCACAGGTTTGGTTAACTGATAAGGTCCCTCTGTGTCCAACATGATAAAATCAATACATAAAAGTGCTTTGTGTTGCATTGTTTGTAATAGTAAAAAAAAGATCATTAAGGTATGATTTTTTAAGTAGCTAGACAACATTTCTTACTCTAATGTAGGGGTTGGTAAACTCTGACTAGCCTGCCACCTGTTTTTGTAAATAAAGTATTATTGCAACATAGCCATGTCCATCCATCTACACGTCTACAGCTGCTTTCACATTACAACAGCACACTTGAGTAGTTGCAAAGCCTCAAATAATTACTATCTGGCCCTTTACAGAAAAAGTTTGCTTTGTTTAATTTAATTATTATTAAGAATCTTGGCTCGGCCGGGCGCAGTGGCTCACGCCTGTAATCTTAGCACTCTGGGAGGCCGAGGCGGGTGGATCACTCAAGGTCAGGAGTTCGAGACCAGCCTGAGCAAGAGTGAGACCCCGTCTCTACTAAAAATAGAAAGAAATTGATGGGCCAACTAAAATATATAGAAAAAATCAGCAAGGCACGGTGGTGCATGCCTGTAGTCCCAGCTACTCGGGAGGCCGAGGCAGGAGGATCGCTTGAGCCCAGGAGTTTGAGGTTGCTGTGAGCTAGGCTGATGCCACAGCACTCTAGCCCAGGCAACAAAGTGAGACTCTTGTCTCAAAAAAAAAAAAAAAAGGATCCATCTGGGGGATGGACACACTTGAAGCTCTGACTCCAGGGAGGAGGAGGGGGGAAAGGCAACACACATAACCTTAAACATTTGTACCCCCATAATACACTGAAATTAAAAAAAAATCATTACATTCACCTTGGATTAAAGTGGTCACACAAGGGAAAAAAAGAAAAAGAATCCATTACTCCAATCCTGATGATTTTTGATGGTATTCTGCATGAACATTAACTGCAAAAGTCTATGTTAGCCCATGCAACTTAACCCATATCAAATTCCTAGCATACAAAATTAAAGGTTATAGAAAGGTCAGTACATGTCACAATCTAATAATTTTCATGGATATTTTCTTCATAAGGCATTATAGGGGATTAACATAAATTGACAGAACTTCCATTAAGTAATAGTACAGCCTCATGCAAAACTCTGACCTAAAAAACACTAGATTGAAATATCTCAAGTTAGAAGCTGGCTGCTATGGTCTGAATGTTTGCGAACCACTCAAATTCTTATGTTGAAACGTAATCACCAATGTGATGGTATTGTCAGGTGGGGCCTTTGGAAAGTGATTGGATCATGAGGATGGAGCCCTCATGAATAGGATTAGTGCCCTTATAAAAGAGACCCAGAGAGCTGCCTTGTCCCTTCCACCATGCTAGGACACAGCTATAAGGAGCCATTTATGAACCAGGAAATGGGCTATTACCAAACAGGAAATCTGTCAGCACCTTGATCTTGGACTTCCCAACCTCCAGAAGAACTATGCGAAATCAATTACTATAATAAGCCACCCAGTTTATGGCATTTTGTTATAGTATCCCAAACAGACTAAGACAATGGCATCCATGAAAATGTATCTAAAAATATGAGGCATTCAATCAAATAAGAAGGTATGCATTTTTACCATAAAACAAGTTGAATATTTATTATTGGATAAGCTCAGGCACCAAATTCCCTGACCCGTTGAAGGGGAGCTGTGAAGGGTGGTTGTCCATGTTTTGTCTCCTATAGGGGAGATACATACCATACCAGTGGTCCTGCATGTGTCTGTACAAAGTCCCAGCTTTAACCCTGAGACCCTCAGAAATAATTTTGGGAAGAGACACTCTTCACGAAGCAATTGGGGCCATTTCTATCTAGACATGAATTGTAGATACATCTTACATATCCAAGAATGATGTAGAGTGACATTCAGTGGGACCACAGTGAGAATTACAAGCTAGAATCTCCTGAACCACTGAGGTTAATGCATATTGTTGATGGTCATCTAAATCTTGTAAGGGATGAATATTTAAGATCCTTTTATAAAAAATTTCCCTAATATGCAAAGGTCAACTTTACAGAATTACTCAGCATTGAACCTATAATCCTCTTTGGTCACAAATATAGCCCCACGTTCTGGATCATAATACAAATTCCCTTTGGGTAGATCCTAGCAATTCAGTTTCAATTCGTCTCCCAAACTTTGCTTTGGTATGTGCTGTAATAAGAAAGACTTCCTTTGCCATACAAAGTCACAGAGTTTTCTTCCACTTTTAAAAAACTGTTATCAGGAATAGATAACTATTTTTACTTAAACTTTGAAAAATAATCCTAAACATCCTAGGATTAATTTTAAAATGTGATGATGAATGTAGGTGGTGAAAATACATTCAGTGACTCATAATTAGTTAACACCCTACTTGGAAAGAACAGAAAAGTACATTTTACTAGAGAAATTGTAATGAGATGTTGCCACCACTTAGGCAGCATACTGGTATTTTACAAACATAAAATTACAACTTTACAAAAATCTGAGTTAGTACTTACATTTGAATACTCTAATTTTACACACTTAAAGTCCTTCATTAAAAAAAAATAACAGCAACAACTCAATTGCAAGTTGACAAATAGGACAAATTTCCTCACCAAAAATAATCATTAAAAGCTAATAAATAGTTACAGAATATATTTTTACACTGACTTCTTAAAGTAAAATTTTGTGTTATTTTAAAATAAAATTTTATGTTAAAATTGTAAAAGACATAAAATAGAAGCTATTAATTACGTTGTAATGATGAATGCTGGGTTTTGGTTGCTACTTTAATGGTATTTATTCTGTACAATATATCTATGTGGTCCCATATTCATTTCTCTTCCCCATTCCACCTATTTAGAATTTCTAAGAGTAAGCAGAATGCCATTTCCTTAACTATTGAATAATCAGTGAGAAGCAAGAGTACAGCACAGGAAGATAATATTTATTATATTTTAACTAGAAACAGAGCAGACAGCAAGTTCACAAGGTATGATTTGATTATCTTTTTTTTAAAATCAGGCTGCAACAACAATAATAAAAAATAAGTCTTTACTGCACAGATATTTTGGTCACTATTATAACTTTCAAGGGCACAAAAGCCAGCAGCATAAAGTAACATAAAGGTAATGAATTTTCGATGTGCCAAAAATGTAGATCACCTCAGTAAACTTTATCCTTTAAGATTCTTCTTAAACACTGAATGATGATCGCTATTCAGCAAATATCAAACATGCACATAGTATTCCTACAAGAATACTCCCTTAATACTGTCAATACTAAGCTTTTTTCTCCCCCCAAAGTCAATGAATTATGATTCCACTCTCTATATGTATTAGTGTCAGTGGTAATATGCAAAATTGATTTTAAGGTTAAATAGCAGATTGACTTCGCATTTGGTGGCCAGCTGTGTACCCTAATTTTTCATCTTTTGTTTTCTTAATAAATTTAATTACATTTCACAAGCCCTGAGATATTAGATAACCTACGAATGATTGTGTACTTTTAATCCATACTTTGTTCCACTCAATTTGAACCCCACAAAATAAGCACTTAAAATTATTTACAGATGGTTGTAACTAAAGCAATGATAAAATTTACTACTTGTATACTTAAGAATGGTAATAAGGCCTTTAACTAAGAGTTGCATATTTTATGCATTTTTAAACTTGCTAGGAGCAACTCTTAAAATTATATCTATAATTCTGTCAGCGGTAAATGCTTTTCATTTTGCTTACTTTTACATGTATAGCCAGATTTACTTTTTTCCAACCTTGTAAAACAAGCCTTTTTTCTTCCCCCAAATACAATTGTTAGTTTTTCAACTGAACAGTTGCTAAAAGGAACTTAGCATATGAACAGCACATTGGTAACTGTAATTCTTAGTAGATAAATACGCTTATAATAGGCATTCAATAAATGTTTTTTCCACATGGCATGAGTGAATTGTAAGGCAGCTGTTTGAGTCACATAGTGTTCATCATACACTGTAACTAATTTTGTTTAACTAGGAAATTTGGGTTACCAGATTTAATTCATCCTCAAGTGTAAACCCAGAAATTTGAAATAAAAAAAAAACAATTTACCAATTCTCAGAAAAAGTGAACAAGTTAACCATGGTTGCTACTGTACTACTAGTTGATAGAAAATAAAGGAACAAAGTTACTTTCCACTAAATATTAGGTACAACTAAGTGAGGGAATGAAATAAAAAAACCTAAAAGGTGTTAGCTAATTCTTATCATTCTCTCCATATTTATCCCTGTAGCTTTTTTCATTCATATATTTATCCCTAGTAACTTCTCTAGCTGAAAGAGAATTTTATTGTCTGAATAGATTTCCCCATAGCCTTAGGTACATAATGTTAGTAAAAAGCTGGTATAAATATTAATATGATTGTATTTCATTTCATGCCAAATTGCTGCATTTATTTTTGCTAACATTCAATTTTTCCTATTTAAATAATGCTGTATAGAATATGAGATAATCTGCCAACTTACTATGAAATTACTTTTTTATAATATTCAGTTTTTGTTGATAGCTTTGAAGCATATTGCACACTTGTCACCTAGCACATTAATAAGTAACTATTACTCTTTTTTGAAAGGATACACTGACTAATTTTTAATTTAATGGCTTTAGCCCAACATTTTTAGTCAGTTACAGAACAATAGCAATGGCAAAAACATTGACAACGCAGTTCATGGTCCGGTTCTCCCATCTTACAGTACAGATTCCTGAAAACACAGCAAAAAAAAAGACTTTGAAAAACCAGCAAAACATTAAAATCGTCAGGGCATATGTATACATTTTTCAAAGGTTTTAACATTTTATTTTCTTCAACCTATTAAATCTCCATATTTTATAATGGCCTGAGAGCATACTCGTTACTAGATACAAAGCGATTCTCTTGATAAAGTCTTTTCAGAATTTAATTAGAGCTAAACAAGCATTTGATAAAAAGTACACTGTATGACCTCGCTAAAAGTTAGATTTTGTGTGAATCAGATTAAAGTCTCTTACCATCAGCTGTAGTATCCCAAAAGCACGAGCTGGCTGTGTGAAAGCCATATGCACTCTTCTGGACCACTGCACAGGTCACTACAAATAAAGTCACAGAGTGAGGGCACTTACAAAGAGAAAGAGAGCCAAGGTCAAAGTGTTTAAGTTTAGAGATCTAAAAGCTGTGAAAAAAAATAATGGAAAACAAAGCATTCAGCAAATGGACTGAAAAAAAAAAAGAGCCTCTCATCTTGATCATCTGCCATCATGATTTTGATCCCACTGTATCCAGTCAGTTTGTTGACCGCTGCCATAACCATTGGCGATTGTATTGCAGGAAAAATCTTGGTCAAATTGTGTGCTTTGAACCGTGGGCAGAATTCAGACACAGAAATGCAGAAAATATTCCACAGTGACTGTGTAGAATTTCATGGTCTTACAGGTAAAGAGGCGTAGGACTACTGAAAGACAGACAGTCAGACTAAAGGGGTCTCAGGTGGGAAGAGAGAGAGAACTGATGCACATGCAAAGGATGATGCTACCAAAGACAAGTGGCTCAAACTGCTTTTGAGTAGTGAAAGATCTTCATCTTTTAGGTATTATTATATATTATCATTCAATGAATAAGAAAAGAAGTCCTTCATACCCTATTATTAATAGTACCCACCCTAAATGTCTATCATAATATACATTGTCAAAATTCAGAGAAAATCACAAAAACAAAGGCGAGTTAACTAGTGAGGAAAGACACTGACACTTACCAATGTATTTGTAAGCTTTCCCCAGCTTAACCAAATGGGTTAAAGATTGTTCCACTATACTTGCAGTCCACTGGTTGATGTTGTTGTGATTATAATCTTCACCACCTAAGACCCCATCTACACACTAAAAAGGCAGAGGACAGTGAATTAGCCAAAAAGAACAAGTTTTACACAAATTGCAGTAAAATTTTATTCAAAACGTCAAACACATTTACAACTCAATAAGGCATCTTAGAAAATATACATCTGGTAAATATTGATTATGCACTGTCTCTAATTGCTTAAGAGTTTTCAAAGAGCTTCCGCAGGCATTATCTCTCACTCTGCCAGACACTATGGGCCATATAAAGATAACTATGCCATGGCTTCTTTGTAAAGAACTTAACAATCTAGCAGATAAGCTGATAAAAGAATTCTAACATCTATAAACACAAGGAAGACTAATCATGGGTGATAAGTTATGTCATAAAAGGATTACGATGGGGGGAACAGAAGAAGGTTATATCAATTGGTTAAAGAGTGGCTTTGAAACGACTTGGTGTGAACTAAGGCTCAGATGCTAGAAACATAGGGTGCATAATAATTCTTATACATGCCATGTAATTGTTTAGCTATAATACAACTAGCATACCTGCCACTGAAAGTAAAGATGCTTTGGAAAAAGAAAGTCAAATACTTTCTTATAGTGCTTACTTGCATCCGCTTCCGACATCTGATTAACAGCACTGGCTTTAGTATCACAATCCTAGGTTTTAAGGCCTGCTCGGACACCTACTCACTGTGTGACCTTTCAAAGCTCTATTTTCCTAACCCTTAGAGATAACAGCATCATATTATCGGGCTGTCATGGGGATGCAATGAGATAATGAATCTCCAAGTGCTCAAACACAGTCACTAGCACAGAGAAAGCACATAAATAATGTTAACTATTATTACTATTATCATTATCACTGCTATTATTTTATATTCTAGTGATAGAGCCTGAATAGAGCACTTACTCATTTTTAGAATCTAGCTTAATAACACACACACATACACACATGCAGCTTTCATTTACTACAGTTAGACTATAGTCAAGATTTATAAAGACACTAATATGGAATCTTAAGCTAGATAGTATAAAATCTTCACTAATGATAAAATGTAAAAAAGATAAATAATTTAGAGAGGCTGATGAAAGTAATGTGGCTCAAATTATTCTCTTAGAAATTTCAATAAGATGACAGAATAAGAGGGGCAGTGGCCTAAGAGTTGGAAGAACAGGATTTTAATTTTGGTTTTACCATTACTAACCTGATAACCTTTGGACAAATCTCTTCCTCTCTAGAGATCACCTTTCCTTAATGAGAAAGTAAGAGCACTCATTTTTCTTTCAGGTTATTTAATAGGATCACTCCAAGTTCTGCTCTAAACAGCAGAAAACACCATGGGGTATGAGTGCCACTGTAAATAGCCCTGCTAATTACTTTTAATTAACATTTAGTCTAATTAATTACCATTAACCCAGAGGCCCACTAGAGAGTGAAGTCCTTAAACAGCTCTGCATTCTGAGGGCCAAACTCAGGACCTCCTCATACAGCAGGTACTCCATAAATGTATGTTGTTGAAGCAATATTGGATTTGATATACTATCTGGGCATCCTAAATCGAATATACTTTAGACTAAGTTCCAAGTTAATTTCATTTTTAACTCACTGTTTCTTTGAGGATTTTTTGGGAGACAAATTCTATCATTAATATTAAATAAAATGTATGCATATTACTGATAAATGAGTGGCTCTAAGAGTTCAGCAGGAAAAATATTATATTAGCATAGGGGCTCAGAGCAAAGAATCAAAGGAAAGAAAATAAGATCAGTAAGAGATAAGGAAAACAGAAATAATTGCTGAAATTATATAATCATCTAGGAAGTACTGAAATGTTTTAAAATATCGCTCACACTCAAGCCTTTCCAATGCCCCAGTGGAAATGTTTTGATGACACAAGACAGTTGGCTCATAGGAATTCAGTTAAATTACTTATATTACTTAACTCCCTCTTGCAAATATTCAAGTAAAATTGATGCTTTAAAAGGCCTACAGTGGCTTCTAGCACCACCTAGCCACTGCCGACTGTGTACATCCCAGTTTAAGAAGCATGGTTCTTTTAATTTAACATCAAAGTAACACAAGCACATGATTTTAAAAATCCAAACAGAACTTACAGTGAAAAGCAAAAGTCCCCTCCCTACTCTTTCCTTTCACATCCTAGCCCCATTTCCCAGAGGAAATCCTTGAGTGTACAATTGTTTTGTGTTTATTTCTTCTAAGGGTTACTTACGTATCTCAAAAAAATATATTTGTATCACTATTTCTTGAATTATGAATTATAGACATCTATAGAACTCCTGCTATGACAGATGAAGATTTGGTTCCCTCAGACCACCTGCGTCCTTCCTATCATCACTTCTCTCAAAATAATGAATTCACTATTTAAATTTATCATTATATTTACACTGTTAGGAACATGTTTCTTTTCCATTCCTAACGTTTCCTTCTGCACAGAGGATTTCTCCCTAACATTCCTGGCCTCTTGCCCCTCCGGTTATTCCTCTTCATGGAGGTGGAGTGAGTTACCTGGTTGGTGGGTGACACCATTGTTCCAATGTTCTCATTTGGGAGAGCCAATTTCCCAAATGTCTTGGACTTGGGTTTTGGTTTCTTCTTCCCTCTCCAGCCAAACCAGTGAAAGGCACCAGCTTGGGTAAGTGTTTCTGTCTGCTGACTCAAACTTTCCTTTGGATGCATTTTCCAAGGTCTAAACTGAGAACTGAGTGGGAGTTCACACAACGAGATATAATTGCCAACTTACTTTTTATCATTAGTAAAGGTGGTATTTTGTTCTTTTTCTAGTGACTTGAATTTTCATTTGGTTCAGAACTTAGGTAAGGAAGAAGGCACTATTTAAAGGGACCCCCAAAGACCCTAGCACCCTTTCTGTCATGCTTCATTAACCAAGGACAGTTTCTCCTGACTTTCTACTTTGAAAAATGAGATTGTTATCGCTCTGCCCTTCTCACTGCTTCCATTGCTTCTTTTACCTCCCAGTTTCTCTCGTTTGTGCTTTTACATTGTCCAGGTATTAAAAACATTTGTATTCTATTTTTAATAATTAACTATTCCTGGGCTACACAGATGTATATAATACATGATTCTGAACTATTAAAATCTGGCATGTTTTTCAAGGAGCCTGTCTAGCCCTCTCAGATCTTGAATTAATCCCAGTTGTACATGGCCAGCCCTGGGTGAGCCCTGGGTGAGCTCTGGGTGAGCTGGTGCCCCAGAGCATTCAGGCAGGTGACGTACTGTCTCAGGATGCAATGATGATGTGGACAATGACCAGAGGGTGAAGCTGATCCAGCTCAGATTAAACACAACCAGGGCCTGCTAAGACATAAGCCCCAGCAGCCATAGTCACAATACAAGCCTGCCTTCTAGGTCAGCTCAATCTTTTTCTGGGATTTGGCAAAGTTAAAGATGACTCAGGATTATTAAAGTGTTCATAAATACCTTACCCACAGTAGTCTGTATGTGATATCACTAGAATAATGAAAGTTCCTCTGCCAGAATTAATTCACAAAGAGAAATTCTTTTCTATTTTCCTAACAGGAGGACCAGATTTCATGTTTCAAATATTTTTCTTAAGATTTTGATTTAGTATCACATTGGTGTCTAAAAGATGTCAAGTGATTATTTTTCCAATTATATTGGGCAAAAATAGCATACAATGTCTAAAGGTAGACATTTCTCAGGTCTTTCATCTTTTTGACATAATATGCATGTATGTTACACATACACTTTACATTATAAAAAGTGTGTATATGTAGATACACACACACATAAACACATACTTTTATAGCATTAACATTTAAAATAATGTTTGGCCTACTGGAATCAAAGTTCTTTTATTCAAAAGAATCAATTTTAGAAAACAGCAAACCAGTTTTCTAGACTAAGAAAGTCCTTAAGCATCTCTTTCAGAGTAAGCCCCAAGATGCCTGACAGCACACAACAAAACACAGAAACATCCTTATAAAGAGTTAGTGGATACATGCTTAAAATCTTCTTGTTTTAACACTATGGTTTCTAACTTTGTACTAAAAGTCAAAACATTTTTTTTAAATTTCCATCAATGCAGCAAGCTTCTCGATAAACAAAATATATCACTTACCTCTTTGACAATATTGTGAGCTTCATCAGCATTGAAGCCAACCTAAAGGGAAAACAAAAAGGTAAAGCTGTTTTAAACACAGACTTCCCTTTATTTGTAGATATGACACTACACAGAATATCCTAGGCTGGCTTAGACAGGTGTTAGTGATAGGAGACCACAGTGGTAAGAGGCACTAGGTCTACCAAGGCTGCCAATTCTACCCCAAACATGTAACAATACAGAATACATTCCCTACCTACCTCCTGGAGATTCTGATTCATTAGGTTTGGTGCAAAGCCTGAGCAACTACATCTTTTAAAAAAGTGCTTTATACTGGTGATTCTGATGGACATCCTAGATTAAGAATCACTATACTGTAAAGCTCAGGAAATAAACAGGAAGTGGCCATAAAGATATATGTGTTATCAGTATGTAGGAAATGGTTTTAGCTAAGTGGAAGAATAAAGTGGTCTGTAAGAAAAGAATGCTTAATAGATTATTTTCAATTTTGTTTTTAAATTATGCTAGGCAAAAATGTGGCTTTTCTAAATTAAAGATTATAAAAATACCTGATCATTCAAAATTAATATCACTTTAATACTATAAATTGGTTTGACAACTTAGTCTTTTCTTTGGAGTAGCTTGTTAGAATCCTAAATTAACAGTAACTATCAATGACATCCAAGTGTTCTAGAGTACAGAACTAGGTTATATGATAAGACTGAAATCTAAACCAAGACACTTCAGGTAATACATGATATGTTTCCATGAAGACGTTCTTAGGTGCTTCATGACATCAGCATTTTTGTGAAAACCACTATACAACTTAAATTTACTTGGAACAAGTTGATCTCATAGAAGTAAAAAGTAGAACAGAGAATACTAGAGGCTGGGAAGGGGAGGAGGAAGAGGTGACTAAGGAGAGATTTGCTAAAAGATAGAAAATTATAGCTAGATAGGAGTTATTTTACCTTAAAATTAGGTCCTTATCTACTTTCAAAATTGGCCTACGAATGAGATACTGCCCATTTCACTTCAATTTGGAAAGTCACCTAATAATCTGGATGCACCGGGTGGCCATGGCAACATACATACTTTTAGTTCTTTTCTTCGTAAATATACGTATTTAGGAAGAACTGCAGGAAACAACCCTCTTAGGAGTCAGGTGAGGAGCACTTGTTAGGGTATATACCTGAGAGGGAGCCAGTCATGGAATTTCTTATGCCTCAGTCTTTATTTCTAAAATTAGAACACTTTACCATTGACTTGTAAGTTCCTACACTCCCTGTATTACAATGTATCACAGAATTAATTCATTTAAATGTGATTTTAGTTTCTGCAGAAGCCCACATCCTAAACTGTCCCGCTGGACCAGGACCCCTTCCGGGAACTAAATAATACATCATCTTAATGCTGCATCTCCACCATGTGTCTACTTTCATTTTTCTGCATCATTCACCAGTGGCCACCACTGTATAGGAAATGTCTTTGTCTATTCTGCTCTTACAAGCTGTCACAAGTTACGCTGGGATCCAACAGGTCTCATTCTCCTAGTGTTTAAAGCTCTGACTCCGGGGGAGGAAGGGGGGGAAGACAACACACGTAACCTAAACATTTGTACCCCCATAATATGCTGTAATAGAAAAAAAAAAAAGGAAAGGAAAAGAAAAAGTGAAGCAAGAACTGTAGCTGTCTAGTCAGAGGCCTGGGTTCAAATTGAGCATCTGTCATTCCTGTAAGTTTTAACTTGGGGCAAGTCACCTAGCCGTCATGAAAAGTCAGAGTCCCCATCAGTAACAGGACAACTGACATCACGGGATTCTGGTAGGGATCAGGGAAGCCTGAGTCAGTAAGCAAGGGCTCATAATCCACAAAGCACTTCTTTTTAGTCCACCCAGGCGAGAGTTCCCGGGAGCGAGAGTGGCAGTGCCACCAAGGCCCTGAGCAGCGGGGCGGCACCTGCTCTGGGGACGCCAAGGGGCGGAGGAAGCAGAGTGAAGACCGGCTTTGAGGCCCGCCCGGCAGACGGGCGGTGCCTGCCATCCCCGGACACCTCGGGCACCCCAACTCAGGCCTCGCCCCGCAACCCGGCCCCGACCCAACCGCCTGATTCACGCTCTCCTGTCCACCCCTGCCACCCAGACTTTCAGACCATCCTCAGGACGTCCGGTTGGGAGGACCGGGACACACGGGGCGGATCCGCCGCCCCGCGGAAAGGACCCAGGCTCGGAGGATGTAGTACCCCAACTCTATGGGCCGGCCCCCACAGGGAAATCACCCAGCTGAGACCCTGCGCCGCGGCAGGCGGGGGCGGTGGGGCGCTCCCAGGCCATCGAGGGGCGGTACCTCGTCGCAGTGGCGATGGTACTCCTCCATGGCGGCACCGGCTCTCCCCGGGGGTGGAGCGACGCGCGTGTCTAACTCCGCGGCCGCGCACTGGTCTCCAGGGAGGCCCCGCCCCCGTGTATGGCCTGGGGCCTTTCCCTAAGTAGTCCCCGCCTTTGGGCCGCAGTCGCTTGCGTCACCTTCCTGGCAACGCGGGGCGGGTCCTGGGCGACGCCTGGCGTCACTGTAAGCCAGGCACCTCTTCCTTGCTTCTTCCAACCTTTCTGAAAACAAAGAAGGGATGGTAAAGAGCTGGGAATCCTGCCAGTGTGGATCTGATAGGGTGACCTAGTGTCTGTGGGTCTAGACTCCACATTATTAGTTGAGTGTATACTGCTGTGGTTATTTGTACATATTTGTTCATTCATCATCATCCAGCAATAAGTGTAGTTAATGCAATGGGAACAAGCCACTTTGATTTGTCCACTTACTAGCTATGATACTTGGAAAAATTCTCCTCCCACAGTTTCAGTTTTGTCGTATGAAAACTTATAATCATACCCATTTCACAACTGGTTGTAAGGACCAAATGAGATGTTGTATATGCAACTCCTAAAGTAGATGTTCCTTCATCCCTCTTCCTCTATGACTACGTAGGAAGAAATATACGACTTAGAAGGAACAAATAAATTATAAATCTCAACAAGAGACCAATGGCTACATTTATTTAAAATTTACCAAATTCCAAATAATCTTAAGGATTTCCTCAAAACCCCACAGTAATCCAGAAGGTTAGATTCTTCTATCATCCCTGTTTTTCAAGATGGAACTGAGGTACAGAGAATCTAAGTAACTTGCCAGAGGTCAGATATCCAGTTAGATAGACTTGAACTCAAGTAGTGTGATAGCAGAACCCAAGATTTCAATCACTGTATGAGTGTCCTATTGCTGTTGTAACACATTACCACAGATTTAGTGGCTTCAAGCAGCACAAAGTTATTCTTTTACAGTTCTGGAGGTCAGAAGTCTAAAATGGGTCCATAGGGCTAGGTCCCTTCTGGAAGCTCTAGGGAAAAATCTGTTTCCTTGGTGCCTGCGTTCCTTGGCTCGTGACTCCTTCCTCCAGCTTCAAAGCCAGCAGTGTCTTCTCTCCTCTCTGACCTCTGCTTCTATCCTCATGTCTCCTCTATATGACTCTCATCCTCTTCTCTCTCTCAAGATCCTTAATCACATCTGCAAAGTGCCTTTTGCTATGGAAGGTAACATATTCACAGGTTCTGGGGATTCAGATGTGGACACCTTTGGGAGAGGGTGTTACTCAGCCTACCATACTACTTTTCTGTTTTTCTCCCTAACATCAAATTTGGAAGGTTCATTAGTCTTCTAACCCAGCTCTCTTATTTTACAAATAAAACTGGAGCTGAGAGAGATGAAGTAACTTGTACAGGGCACATAAGTGTTAATGGACCTGTGGACTTCTGAACCTCAGACCCCTCCATTCCCTGCTCCTATTTTGTGAGCTTGCACAGAAACAAATAGGGCTGTTTACTTGATAATATGAAGTTTGTTATTAGTTCTCCTAAGTTGTGAGTCATGCAACATTACTGCAGAAAAGTTGTGATTATAATTCATAAAGAAAGCATATCCTAGTTGAAGATTTTTTTTTTTTTACCGAAGTAATTATTTCATGAGCAATTCCAACATTCTATTTATGAGGAGGATTAGTAGTGTCTTTGTGAACACTAATCTTACTTCACTAAAGAATTGTTTTTATGTCTAGGTGGGTTAAAACCTTAAGTTAGCTGAACTTAAAGCTGCAAGGGCCACACTATCACATCTCAAGTTTATGTTATGTGGTAACTCGTGAAAAATATAAAGTAAGATGAAGAAATGTTGTTCCAGTTACCATCCCTGTATAATAAATCACCCAGAATCTAGCAGCTTATTTATTTTAGTGTATCATACTCATAGATTCTGTTGGTCAGAAATTTGAACAGGGCACAAGAGAAATAACTTGTGTCTGCTCCGTGATGTCTGGGGCCTCAGCTGGGAAGATTCAGAGATGAGGGGGGAACTCGATGGTGGGGGCCAGAATCATCTGAAGTCTTGTTCATTCACATGTCTGGTGTCTGGGCTGGGATGAATCAAATATTAGCACTGCCAACTGGAGAACCAACATATGGCTCCACCAAGTGGCTTGGCTTCTTACCATCATGGCAGGTGTAAGTAGTCAGACATCTTACATTGCAACTCAAAGCTCCAAGGGTAAGTGTTCCATTAACCATGGCAAAAATTATATAACCTTTTATGGCATAGTCTCACAAATCAAACAGCATCCCTTCCACCATACTCTAATCATTGAAGTAGTCACAGTCCTCTCAGACTCAAGGGGAAGGACACAAAACCCACCTCTCAATGGGAGAAGTGTCAAATAATTTGGGGTCCATGCTTTAAAACCACTAAGGTGTTATTATTAGTTAGCATCCTTTGGTTGCAAGAAACAGAAGACTCAAATAGGATGAGCTGAAATTATAAGAGCATTTATTTACTTGTATAACCAGACATACAGGAGTAGAGATGTTCCAGATTAGTTTAGTTGCTCAACAAATTTTGGGGACCTCTGTGCTATCTATCTTCCCATGCCACTATCCTCAACACATCAGCAACATTTAGCCTCATGGTCATACATGGCCACATCAGTTCTAGTATTACAAGGAACAAAGATACCACACCCAATGAAGAAGATGAATGTTTCCTTGAGTTGATCAGTTTTTTCTTAGAAAGGCAAATCTTTCAAGTCCCCATGAGTCTTCTCCTCAGGTCTCATTGGCCAAGATTGGGCCACGTGATTCTCCCCTTGGTAAAACATATGGGAAAACATATGTTTGATGTTTTCATCTTTTATAGAAAAAATTAAGTTCTGGTAACAAGAAAAAGTGTATGTGAAATAAATGTTGGTAGGTCAGTCCTTTCCAATGTTTTTCACACCATGGCCCATATCCAAGATAATATTTTTGTGGTCCATTGAGGTAAACTGGAGGGGCTTTGTGGGTATCTTTACGGGGTTTAGTTAAAAATATATTCTTTATATTATATAATTATAAGGAAAAAATAAAATAAGGGTGTTACAATTGAATTTGTGACTACTTCCAAATAATCTTTTAAAATGTTATAATAAGACCTATTATAAAATATTATAATAAGATTCCAGGAATATAACATTTTATATCTGGCCTTATATTTTAAATAGCTATAGGAAATTCTCATTCAAGAGTTTTTAATAATTATTTCTCCAAAATCTTAATATATTCTATTGTTGAGAAACGCTCCCCATAGAAGAAGCTGATAAAACACATTTAGACCCATTTTACAGACTATTTAAATTATATTTAAAGGCGTCTGTAATAGTGGACTAAGTAATCAGGACCATCCCTTTCACTGACAATTAGAAAGGTTAAAAAATATATAATAGACATTTGCTTAAAGGAAGTGGAGCTTTAACAAGGTAAGGAGGAATTATAGATCTAAGGCCTAGAAGAATGAAAACCATGATGAGCCTGGCATTTGACCTAGGGGTGAGAAGATACTAAGCCTTTTGCTTATGGGCCAAGGGGTATAATAATCAGATTCCATGGCCTGCCAAGGAGGAGGATTCTGGTAAACAATCATACTTTGGGTAGCACTATGAGTAAAGCACCAAAACTCAATCTTGCAGGGACTGAAGCACAGTTTTAAATCACTTCAATCCCTAAAATTGAATTAAGGTGATCTGGCATTGCTAATGCCTCTATCCAACTTCCAGAAGCAAATGTAAATTGTTTCTGAAGGAGGAAAATGTTACCTTAGGCCTTAAAGTAAGCATATAATTTTTCATGTACATCAAATGCACAGTAAAACAAAACTAGGCACATGAAGAGATAAAACAACATTATCTCTGAAGCTGAGATGACCTAAAAAATAAAAAGAAAAAAACAACAAAAAACTAAAACAATATTATCATAAATCAAAGGCCAATGAAAACAGTCCAACCAGGGACCTAGATGGAAGAGTTACCAGAAATAGACTTTAAAACAACTATGCTTACTATATTAAGGAGATAAAAGACATTATTGAGAATTTTATGCAAGAACTGGAAAATACATAAAAAATATTCAAGTCAAATTTCTAGAAGTGGAAAGTATAATAGCCAAAATGTTAAAAAATAAAAAAACTTAATGGATGGGTTCTATTGTAGTTCAGACAAAGCTGAAAATTTAGTTAGTGAAGTTAAAAAAAAAATGGTCAGAAGAAAATATTGAAAGCGAGGCACAGAGATATAAAAGCATGTAAAATACAGAAGAAAGCACAGAGACAAAGAAATGCCATGAGAAACTTTAACTTACACAGTTGAGTTTCCAGAAGGAGATGAGAAAGAATGGACAAAAGCAATATTTGATCAAATAATAGCTGAAGATCTTCCAAGTTTGATTAAAGAATTTAATTAATTAGAATTTCTATAGGAAGCAGATAAAACCCCCAAAATACAATAATTCAAGAAGGGAGACAAATTACCTTCGAAAGTGAAACAATAAAATTAACATTTGACTTCTCATAGTGATATAGTGATTTCCTTTTTGGGGGATAAATACGTAGTAATGGTATTGCTGGATCATATAGTAGTTCTATTTTTACTTTTGTGAGAAACCTCCATACTATTTTCCATAGTGGTTGTACTAATTTATATTGCCACTAACAGTGTAGAAGAGTTTCCTTTTTTCCATGTCATTGCCAACATTTGGTATTCATTGTCTTTTTGGTAATAGCCATTCTCATTGGGGTAAGATATCTCATTGTGGTTTGGATTTGCATTTCCCTGATGATTAGTGATGTTGAGCATTTTTTCATATACTTGTTGGCCATTTGCATGCCTTTCATTTTTGAGAAATGCCTATTCAGATCCTTTCCCCCCTTTTTAATGGGATTATTTTTTGTTTGTTTGTTTGTTTTAGGGGGATTATTTATTTATTTATTTTGCTAGTGAATTGTTTGAATTCCTTTTATGTTCTAGATATTAGGCCCTTGTTGGATTGATAGTTTGCAAATATTTTCTCCCAGTCTACAGATTGTCTCTTCACTCTGCTGATTGTTTCTTTCACCTCTTTGGTTAAATTTATTCCTAAGGTTTTTTTGGTAGCTATTCTAGTGTAAATGGGATTGTTTTCTTGATTTATTTTTTTAACTAGTTCATTATGGGTGTATAGAAATGAGGAATAATGTTAGTATGCTGATTTTATATCATGCAACTTTATTGAATTCATTTATCAGTCTAAGGGTGTTTTAGGTGGAGTCTTTAGGTTTTTCTATATATAAGATTATGTCATCTGCAAAGAGGGACAATTTTACTTCCTTTTTTTCCTATTTGAATGCCTTTTTCTTTCTCTCTCTTGTTGGACTACTCTGGCTAGGACTTCCAGTACCATGTTGAATGGAAATGGTGAAAGTGTGCATCCTAGACTATATATTTTGATACCTTCAAAATACTGAAAGAAAATATTCTGAACTTAGAATGTCTACCCAGCAAAATACCCTTCAAAAATTAAGAGGCGAGGCGTGGTGGCTCACACCTGTAATCCTAGCACTCTGGGAGGCCGAGGTGAGAGGATTGCTTGAGCTCAGGTGTTCAAGAGTGGCTTGAGCAAAAGTGAGACCCCATCTCTACTAAATATAGAAAAACTTATCCAGGCATGGTGGCCCACCTGTAGTCCCAGCTACTCAGGAGGCTGAGGCAGGAGGATTGCTTGAGCCCAGGAGTTTTGAGGTTACAGTGAGCTATGATGGTGCCACTGCACTCTACCTGAGGCAACAGAGCAAGACTATGTCTCAAAAAAAAATTAAGATGAATAACAAAATTTCAGACAAATAAAAATGGAGAAAATTAGTTACCAGCAGAAGTACACCTCAAGAAATACTAAAATTTATTCTTGTGGCGAAAGATAAATGATTCTAGATAGAAATTTGGGTTATATATAAAGAAATGAAGTATAATTAAAGGTGGTATATTTAATGCTTATGAATTCCCCAAAACAATAATAATAACATCTTAGGGAGTTTAAAATATATGCTAAATTAAAATACATTATAACAATAGCATTTAAATTGAGAGGAGGATAAATTGAGTTAAAGTGTTTAAAAGTCCTTTCATTGTCCAAAGAGTGGGAAAAAGCTCCAATTAATATTATACTTTGATAAATGTAGGATATATTTTATATAGGACAAAAGCTAAAGGAAAAGTTTTATTAAAAAGTCTGTAACTACCAAGCTAACAGAGTAGAGAAACAGAATTTTAAAATTACTCAATATACCCAAAAGAAGGCAAGAAAAGAGAGGAAAAAAGAACATTGTAAAAGTGGGATAAATAGGTAAAAATAATAAGATGATACATTTAAATCCAAATATATCATAAATATAAACAGATCATATGTTCCACTTATAAGACAAAAACATAACAAAACACACCCTACCTATATGCTAATTACAAAAGTCACATAAAAATATCAAGGATGCAGAAAAGTTTACAGTAAAAAAATGAAAAAAGATATACCATGAAACATTATCCAGAGCTGGCAAATACAGAGAGATACATATTAATACAGGTGAAGCAGGATCTAAGGCAAAGCAATTACTAGAGGAAAGGAGACAAGTTTTAAAATGACAAAAAACAGTCAAATCACTAGATAGATATAACAGCCCCAAATTTCATGCACTTAAATTGCTTCAAAATATGGGAGGTAAAAATTAATGCCATTAAAAGATGAAACATAAGTTCACAGTTGTATGGAAGATTTTATAATGTTCTTTTCACAATAAATGACACAAGCTAGCAAAAATACATCAGAAAGAATATAGGAAATTTGAACATCATGATTAATGCATTTTATCTAATTTATATGTGTAGACCTCTGAACACAATTGCAGAACAAATATTCTTTTGAAGTACAAACAGAACTTTATGTGAAATAGATTATCTTGCTTGAAGAATTTAATCAGCATTATTTTTATGAGCATTGATTTTAATATGGTGACAGATATTGTGTCTATTTGTTTTGTAGGAGACAGTCCTTCAGTTTCAAACCATAGAGAAACACATGCTCCCATAAGAAACCTTTTCTAGAATTGGAAAGTGGGAAGTATTTATTTTACTTCAGAACTATTCACCTTTGAGAATCAGAGTTTTTTTGTTTTTTGTTTTTTTTTATCAAGTTACAAGGACCACTCTGGGAATGATTATCTTTGTGTACTTGAATAGGACACTTAAAATCACAGGTATTAATGTTGTCTCTAGCAGACCATGATATGTTATTTAAATATTGATGGAACTTTCCAATTTAAAATGCTAACTCTTTTTGTTTAAGATGGCTGACTAGAGGCATTTCAGGCATACCTCATCCACTTAGAAGAACCAAAATAGTGTGCAGACAATTACACTATGTATACATTATCCAAGAGGGAACATGAGAATTAAACAGAAAAGTAACAGGAAACACTAAAGTCCACTAAAATCTAGGAAGGAGAAGGACAACAGGCAGCCTGCATGGCTGGGATTGGCTGGGAACTGGGAGTAAATCCCTAATATCGGAGAGGGTGAGTAAGAGTCTTCATTCTGTGCACTTTCCCACTGGGGAGTTGTACAATTCAGGCTATGGGAGAGCACTTTTTAACTCTCCCAAGCCCGATTTTGACCTGAGGAGCAGCCAGAGTCTGTGGGAAGAAATTGCTTTGGGGAGGCAATGCACCCTGGGTCCCACACCCTTTCTGGCTTTTAACAGACTGTGCCTGGTCCTAGGAACCAACAGCGCCAGTCCTGGGCATTAGGGAATTTCCGGATGCTGCTTGTGATGCTAAAGTGTGAGTAGGGAGTGGGATTTCACAAACCAGACTGAGAAGTGAGCATGGCATGAGATGCATCTGCCAGTGCTGAAAGCTGGCAACTCCCCCGAAACCTGAACAAGACAAGAATTGCCTTGGAAGCTTGGTCTTGAGCTGGGCTGGGCTCCTACAGCCTGGGGCTAAGTTACAGTTTAGGCACAAACTCCCCAGTCTGACTGCACAGCCAAGTGGGCTAAGAAAGCTGGGAGGAGGGAGGGAACCCTGCTGGGACTGGAGTGTGATAGGGAGGCAAACATCCCACCCACTAGCCAGGGCTGCAGCCACTGGGACCTGCTCCAGTCTCCTAGTGGCAGGACCTCAGGGCAGCAGTTGTTGCCCCTCAACCAAGTATTCTTCAGGGGTTTGAGGATTTTCCTGCCCTTTATCATAGCTGGTACATGCACTTGCCATTGGGGGGACTGAATGCAAGTTTGCCTGGCCTGGCTCTGCACAGCTTTCCTCCATCCTCTGATACAGAGTGTGAAATCTAGAATTCTAGGGGTTCCCTAGCTCAGTGCACCTCCTGGGACATCTGAACACTTTTTTCAGGGGACAGAGGTCAGGCATAAACACCCTATTGCTACCACCTCAGCTGGCTCCTACCTGCAAGTGCCACCTAATGGCCTGGAGGCTGGCCCACACAGCCCCCATTGCAACCACTGCAAACACAAGTGCACAGTGTTTGGGGATCAGAAGAGCACCTCACTATCACTGATACTACCATTGCCCACACCAAGCTGGATGCCCAGGAGCTTGAAAGCCCACTCATCTGCCAGGTACATCACTACTAAAATTGGCATCTGAGAAAGCCACCCAGAGGCCCCAAAATTGGCCTTACTAGAACTACCAACACAGATGCCAGCATATTCTGTCCCAGCACACAAGGTTAGACACAGCCCACTACCACTAGCACTGAAACCTGAAGATGGGCCCACCTGACATCTCAGTTCCCAGCACAACTTCACCATAACCTCCACCAATAATTGCACCCTAACACACCAAGGAAACCACAGATACAACTGGCACTATGTACAGCTTAAAATCATACAGACTATTCACTACTGCATGCACACAAAAGCAAAGACAGAGGATCCTACCCAATGAACATCATAGTCACGTCTTCAGGAAAGTTCCTTCCTAATGAAAGAAATTTCCAAAATAAGAAGTGACTGTTATACCAGATGTGCAGAGATCAATGTAACGACAAAGGAAACATCAAAAAGCAAGATAATATGATACCCTCAAAGGAACATAATAAATCTACAATAGATCCTAACAAGAAAGAAATCCTAAAAATCCTAGATAAAGAATTCAAAGTATTGGGCCGGGCGCGGTGGCTCACAGCGCCTGTAATCCTAGCACTCTGGGAGGCCGAGGTGAAAGGATTGCTTGAGCTCAGGTGTTCAAGACCAGCCTGAGCAAGAGCAAGACCCTGTCTCTACTATAAATAGAAAGAAATTAATTGACCAACTAAAATATATATGTAAAAAACTAGCCAGGCATGGTGGCGCATGCCTGTAGTCCCAGCTATTCGGGAGGCTGAGGCAGAAGGATTGCTTGAGCCCAGGAGTTTGAGGTTGCTGTGAGCTAGGCTGATGTCATGGCATTCTACAGCCCGGGCAACAGAGTGAGACTCTGTCTAAAAAAAAAAAAAAAAAAAAGAATTCAAAGTATTGATTTTAATGAGGCTCCATGAAATCTAAGAGAAATATGACAACCAATACAAAGATCTCAGAAAATCAATTCGGGATATGAATGAGAAATTTACCAAGGAGATACATATCTTTTTTAGGAAAAAACAAACAAACGGAAATTCTGGAACTGAAAAATTCATTGAAGGAAATACAAAATACATTTGATAGTTTCAAAAATAGATTGGACCAAGCAGAAGAAAGAATTTTAGAACCTGAAGCCAAGTCTTTTGAAATGCAGTCAGATAAAAATAAAGAAAAGAAAGAAAAAGTAAAACAAAATAACTAAATAATAAATGAACAAAGCCCTTGAGGCACTTAAGAACTTACAAATTATTGGTATTCCCAAGGGTGAAAAAAGATCAAAAGTCTTAGAAAAACTATTTAAGGAGATAATAGATGATAATATCCCAAGTCTAGCAAGAGATATAGACAACCTCTGTAGGAGGTTCGGGAATCCAAGGCAAATACAATGCAAAAAGGATTTCACAATAGTATATTATAATCAGACCTTCTAAAGTCAAAGTGAAAGAATGAATTATAAAATCAGCAAGAGAAAGACATCTAGTCACTGATAAAGTAAACTCCAAAAGACTAGCAGCAGACTTCTGAGCAGAAATCTTACAGGCCAGAAGACAATGGGAAGACATATTCAAAGTGCTTAAAGAGAAAAAACTGCCCAAAAAGAATTCTATGTCTGGTAAGAATAACCTTAATAAATAAAGGACAAATAAAGTCTGTCTTAGACAAGCAAATGCTGAGGAAATTCATCACCACTAACACAGCCCTATAAGAAATACTCAAAAGAATCCTAAATTTGGAAGCAACAAGAAAAAATTCACCATCATGAAAATACACAAAAGTATAAAACTTACTTGGCAAAGCAATAACACAAAGGAGGAAGAGAAAGGAAATGGCACCAATACAGAATTCCATCAAGGACAAACTGTCAGGGAAAAACAAAGAAACAAAGAATTAAAAAAAAAAAACTAGAAAACAATTAATTAAAATACAGGCATAAGCCCTCTCATATCAATGATAACCTTGAATGTAAATAGATTAAACTTTTCAATTAAAAAATATAGGCTGGTTGAATAAATTAAAAAAAAAAACATGACTCAACTATATGCTACCTACAAAAAAATTCACCTCACCTGTAAAGAGACACAGAGACCAAAAGTAAAAGGATAGAAAAAGATATTCAATGCAAACAGAAACCAAAAGTGAGCAGGAGTAGCTATATTATATCAGATAAAATAGACTTTAAGTGCAAAACAGTAAAAAAAAAGACAAAAAAGGTCATTATGTAATGATACGTGATCAATTCAGAAAGAGGATATAACAATTTCAAATTCATAAAACAAATATTACTAGACCTAAAGAAAAAAGAGACAGACAGCTACTCAATAATAGTGTGGGACTTCAACACCCTACTAACAGCAGCATTAGACAGATCTTCTAGACAGAAAATCAACAAAGAAACATTAGATATAAATTTGACTTTAAGCCAAATGGACTTGACTGACATTTACAGAATATTCTACCCAACAGTTGCAGAATATACATTCTTTTCATCAGCACATGGAATATACTCCAAGATAAATCATACGTTAGGCCACGAAACAAGTTGCAACAAAATTTTAAAAAACAAAATCATATGTAGCATCTTTTTAGACCACAGTGGAATAACACTAGAAATCAATGCCAAAAGGAACGTGGGAAACTATATAAATAAATGAAAATTGAACAACATGCTCCTGAACAACCACTGGGTCAACAAAGAAATTAAGAAGGAAATGTAAAAATGTTTTGAAACAAATGAAAATGGAAACACAAGATACCAAAATCTTTAGGATACAATACAAGCAGTGCTAAGAAGGAAGTTCATAGTATTGAATGCCTACATCAAAAAAGTAGAAAGATTACAAATTAACAATCTAGTGATACATCTCGAAAATTAGAAAAGCCAGAGCAAACCAAATGCTAAATTATCAGAAGAAAAGAGATAAAGGTCAGAGCAGAACTAAATTAAATAGTAAAAAAAAAAAGATACAAAGGATCAACAAAATGAAAAGTTTGTTCTTTAAAGAGATAAAAAGAGTTAATAAACTACTAGCTAGACCAACCAGGAAGAGAGAAGACTCAAATAAACAAATCAGAAATGAAAAAGGAGATATTACAACTGATACCACAGAAATACAAAAGATTAGTCAAAGACTATTATGAACAACTACCTGCTAATAAACAGGAAAACCTAGAGGAAATGGATAAATTCCTAGAAACAAACAACTTCCCCAGATTGAATCAGGAAGAAATACAAAATGTGAACTGACCAATAATGAGTAGCAAAATTAAATCAGTAATTAAATATCTCCCTAAAAAAGAAAAGCTCAGGACCAAATGGCTCCACTGCCAAATTCTACAAAACTTTAAAGGAAGAATGAATATCAAACCTCCTGAAACTCTTCCAAAACTGAAGGAGGAGGAAATTCTCCCTAACAAATTATATGAGGCCAGTATTACCTTAATACCAAAACCAGACAAAAAAGAAAACTATAAACCAATATCCCTGATGAATACAGATGCAAAAATTCTCAACAAAATACTAGCAAATTAAACCCAACATCACGTGAAAAAGATAATACACCATGATTAAGTGGTCTTTACCCTAGCAATGCAAAGATGGTCCATCATATGCAAATAAATAAATATGAGACATCACATCAACATAATAAAGGAGAAAAACCATATGATCATCTCGATAGATACAGAAAAACATTTGATAAAATTTAGCATCGCTTTATGATTAAAACTGTCAAGAAACTAGGCTTAGAAGGAACATTCTTCAAAATAATAAAGGCTATATGTGACAAACATACCCTCAACATCATACTGAATGGGGAAATATTGAAAACATTTCCTCTAAAAACTGAAACAAGACAAGAACACCCACTTTCACCACTGCTAGTCAACATAGTACTGGAAAGTCCTAGCCAGAGCAACCAGGAAAGATAAAGAATAAAAGGAATCAAAATTGGAAAAGAGGAAGTGAAATCATCCCTGTTTGCTGATGACATGATCTGACATCTGGAAAATCCTAAAGAACACACCAAAAACTCTTAGATTTGATATTAAACTAAAAAGCTTCTGCACAGGAAAAAAATAATGATCGACACACTGAACAAACAATCTGCTGAATGGGAGAAAATATTTGCAAACTATTCATTTGACAGGCTACTAAATCCAGAATATACTAAGAACTCAACAACCACAACAGAAAAACCAAATAATCCAGTAAAAAGTGGGTAAAAGACGTGAACAGACATTTTTCAAAAAAGTACACATAAATGGCCAACAAGTATGTGAAAAAAAAAATGCTCAACATCACTAATCATTAAAGAAATGCAAATTAAAACCACAATGAGATATCATCTTACCCCAGTCAGAATGGCTATTATTAAAAAGACAGAAAATAACAGGTGCTGGTGAGGATGCAGAGAAAAGGGAACTCTTATACACTGTTGGTGCGAATGTAAATTATTACAACCTCTATGGAAAACAGTATGGAGATTTCTCAAAGAGCTAAAAATAGAACTACCATTCCATCCAGCAATTCCAGTACTTGGTATCTACCCAAAGGAAAAGAAATCAATATATCAAAACAATGCTTGCATTAATATATTTATCGCATGACTATTCACAATGGCAAAGATATGGAATTGACCTAAGTGTCCATCAATGGATAATTGGATAAAGGAAATATAGCATATATGTACAATAGAACACTATTCAGCTATAAAAAAAATTAAATTGTATCTTTTGCCACAACGTGAATGGAACTGGAGGTCAAGAAACAAGCCAGACACAAAAAGTCAAATATTTCATGTCCTCACTTATAAGTGGGAGCTAAAAATAAGTACACATGAACATAGAGAGTGGAGTGATAGACAATGGAGAAACAGAAGGGTGAGATGGTGGCAGGGATGATGAAAAATTACTTAATGAGTACAATGTACATCATTATTTGTGTAATGGATACCCTAAAGCCCTAACTTGACCACTATGTAATCTATGCCTGTAACAAAATTGCACTTGTATCTTGTAAATTTATACAAATAATATTATATAAATTAAAATGCTAACCCTGCTTTCCTATAGTCTCTTTTCCAGGCATTTGATTCTGTAATTCTTTTACTTCTAGGATGTAAGCCACTGTAGTCAAGATTCTCACATAGTACTATTTCAAGGCCTTTGTAATATCTGGTCCCAGTAAGACAGAATGAGTTTTCTTCCATAGCACAAGCCATTATTACAAAAGAAAGTTGCAAGGTAATACAATTTTTCTCATTACCAGAACTAATTATCAAAAGTAGAACACTAATTTTTAAATTACCTTACTTGAGATGAACATGAACCAACAATGGGGCAGGGAATGGGAAATATAAGTGGAGCAGGAAGTTACTATGCTGAGACATGCTTTCTTCCCTTTCCAAGGCACTGATCGCTAAAGTAGATGTGTGAGGAGAAACGTCCTGACCATGAGGATTGCTAAGCTATGGAATTAGTCTTTGGAGAATTGAAAAGAACAGGATTTTAACCCTGGCTGCAAATAGAAATCACAGGCTGAGGTTTTTAAAAATATCTATGCTAGACTCCACCACTGAGATTCTGTTTTAATTGGTCTGGAGAAAGTCCTGGCATCAGTAGTTTTTTTCAAAAGCTTCCTCAGGTGGGTGATTATAACACGCAGTTAGGGCTGAGAATCCTTGGTACAAAATATTTTTTCCACCTCCAGATGTCATTAAAACAAGGTAAATTCACATTTGTTGGTAAGGGTTAAGTTACCTTACTTGGGATGAACATGGTCAACAATGGGACAGGGAATAAATTTATGGGGTACAAGCACAATTTTGTACAAATGTATGGTATACAAGTGCAATTTTGTTACATGCATAGACTACATAGTGGTAAAGTTAGGGCTTTAGGGTATCCATCACCCAAATACCATACATTGTACCCATTAAGTAATTTCTCATCAAACCTGCTACACCCTCACCCTTCTGAGTCTCAATTATCTATCATTCTACCCTCTACATTCATCTGTACATATTTTTTAGCACCCACATATTTCTGCTGGAAGTAAGAAAAATACATTCTGTTGCTTCTTGGGAATTTTTGTGTGTCCTATGGGTTGGCCATGCATTTATTTATTCAACAAATGTTTACTTAGTACCCATTATAGCAAACATTGTGTTAGAAAAGTGGTTCTCAACCAGGGCATATTTTGCCCCCAACCCAACCTCCACCTTGGGAACATTTGGCAATGCCTGGAGATATTTTTGATTGCCATAAATAGGGTGAGCACTGCTGGCTTAGTGCCTGGCTTAGTAGAGGCCATGGATGCTGCTAAACTTTCTACAATGCACAAGACAGTCCCCCACAATAAAAATTTATTTGGCACAAAATGTCAATAATGTGGAGTTTGAGAAATCCTGCATTAGAAGATGAATTTGAATAGGAAAATTTCTGTATCTCATGGAGTTTATTATCTAGTAGGGAAGGCAGACAATACACAAACGCAATATATGTAGGGTTATCTGGGCTTGGGATTTTTCCATGTGATTTTGATTGAGGATCATGGGCTTTGAAGGCATTTTCAGGGGAGGGATTGGGCTGATAGATCGTTGATTCTAAGCTGGGTAAGTAGTGATGGACAGTGAAAACATGGTAGGATCATTGGATTTCAGGTCCAAATGGGATCAGAGAATTACTGGGGTGAAGATTCTAGAAGTGAGAGAGAGTGAGGGTCAGAAAGTCCGATGATTGAAAATGAAATATTTTTGAAGCCAAAATCTGAGCTACAAGGAGGATCCTCTCCTACTTGGTGTCTCTTTTATATCACACTGGGCACTGTAGCCAGGAGAGAAGTGCAAGAAGCTTTTTATCGGTGTCAGCTGGGGGACAATGTTTCTATCAGGTTCTATAATTTTGACTTGATATTTTTTCCTGGCTTTTTGGTATATGAAGTGATGAGTACGAGTGAATAGGGGAGCAGCTGTGTACAAAGCCTAGTGTGCTAGTGTACGATGAGCATATTGGGTAGGGGGAAGTAAGCAGGCACCAGGGAAAAACAAGAAAGAAGACTTTTCCATATAGGTTGATCCGTTTATTCCAGACTCCCATAGATTCTATTAATATATGAGATATCTTATATTCTTTCTTCTTTTTCCTGCCCTTGTCTCTGCTATACATCTTTATTATGATTTAGTATTTATTCGTGAAGATAAAGACGAAATCATATTTATGCCTCTGGAATGTCTTGCTTGTTCACACAATGTAATTATCTAATCATAATTAGAATGTTTTCCACTAAGGTTTGCAAGACTCAATTTTTTGCGTCTTTTGGTCCCTCTTGTCCCTGTCATTTCTAGCAAAGTTTGTAGTTTTTGAATCATTTATTTGACTAAAAAATCTATTTGTATTATGTCCAATCCATGTCCTACCTCATCCACATATTGCAAACTTTAAATAAATATCAAGACTCAGAATTCTATTTCCTTCCTTTGCAGAGAAAAAAAAATCTGTTTCTTAGCGTCTGTCTTTTAGTGGAAAGCAATGCTAACCTTTTGATACAGGATATATAATCTGACCCTGTTGTCTGTTATATTGGTTTATTGCACTGAAGGGAACTATAAACTGGATAAAAATAAATAAGTGGACTGCACGAATCAGTTCTATACTGTTTCAGGGAAAAAACAGGTGCAAGGAGACCCATTTAGTATCATCCAGCTCTTGATTTCTGTGATTCTTCTAAACCACATCTCATGAAGGACATTTGTTGGTGTTTTTGAAGAGCTGGAGTAATGTATTTATAAGCACAAAATAGCCTCATTAAGTTTAGTCATTTTGCTCATCAAAAATCTGCAGCCTTATCAGAGGGAATCATTCATTGTCAAAGTTTATATGCTAATGACTCTCTTCATAGTCAAAGCACATTTTAAGTATTTATTCATAAGCCAGATGAGGACTTTTAAAGTGGTTAATTTTGAAACAAAGTGACCTTTGTACAGGGAGAAAAAAACCTGAATATGAACAAAATGAGCATTTGTGTCATGGCTTCCACATAATAGAGCATTTGCTAAGTGCCAGCACCAATCACATGTGTTTATTCAACACACCATGTAGCCCTGGTTCTCAAATTCATAACCAAGTATAAACATATATAGATTGACCTCAGTTGACATTAAGGGACTGTGAATAGATTTCTCATTGGAACAATCATCATTATATTCCATCCTCCTTAGGTAAAGACCTGGATGATACAGATGTTGAACAAAGTGCTGAAGCAACAGGAGTAAACACATTTCTCATTCTTTATGGGCCTTTCCAAGGTATGAAAATTAGGGATCAACACTGAATGTGCAAAGCTCAATTATCTCTTTCTAGACACAAACAAGTACTTGAAGAACAATTCAAGCTGCTTACAAAGGACTTTTTGTCCACATAACCTTATCTTTATTTTGCTTCTAGTTAATTTTTTTGATACTTTTTAAAATTTATTTTCATAGATTTAGGGGGTACAAATGCAGTTTTGTTACATGGATATATTGTGTAATGGTGAAGTCTGGGCTTTTAGTGTACTCCTCAATATTAATAGTGTACCTTGTACCAAACAGGTAGTTTTTCATCCCTCACTCCCCTTCCATTCTCCCACTTTTTGGAGCCTTCAGTTGTCTACTATTCCAAGTATTCCATAAATTTTATAGTGTTTGTTTTTCATTAAGGTCAAAATAGTTTCTGATATGCCTTGTAAGTTCTCTTTTGACCCCTAAACTTATTTAGAAACCTCTAGTTAATGTTTGATGGAATAGGGAATTTGGAGCCCAGAGACTGCCAGTCATTATAGTGAGGACATCAAATCTGTGTGGTGGGAATGTGTTCAGATGGGAAGGAGACCCTCATTAGGGGCTTTTATTTAGGAGCATCTCTCCTGGAATCATTTTGACGTTTGATTTTTGGCTATTTCTTTTAAAAATCATCACAAGGTAAAGAAAGCTATAATTTTTCCTGCCAAAATTAATCCTGCTAAACTCTTCAATTGATCCAATTCATCTGCCTTTTTGTCACCTAAATCCAGGCTGGTAGAAAAAGTTCCTCAATGAATAGACTAGGGCCTGTGTAACTTTATAGTCTCCATCCACAATGGGACTCTGACAACAGCAGGGGAAACCTCTCATTATGCTTTAATTTGCTCAGCTCTGGTTGTCCACCATGGCCATTTCAAATATTTTCCCACTCTCCGACCTTCTAACTCTAGAATGTTCCTGTCACTATCAACATATTAATTCCCACTTGAGCAAGAGACTGAATCCATCACACGAGAGCTCCTTTAACTCCTTGCTATTGAACAAAAGAACACGCTTGAATGCCTTCTTTGTTTCTTTTATAACAGAAGTGGTAATCCCACTATAGGTTCTTTGATATTTATTCCTTCTTTCTTATTCACAGACCAGGGAAAAACATTTTTCTTCTTGTTTCTCGCTTGTTTTTAATCCCACTCCTTCCAAGTTTTATTGTAACTGCCAAACTGTTTATCTTGTACCTCTCACTCAAGTGTAAACCACATGAGAGGCGGGGAACTGGTTTATTCTGCTCCCCATTGTATTTCTAGTACCAAGATCAATGCCTGATTCAATAAATGTTTTTGTTTTTTAATTAATCAATGAGAGCTAAGAGGGGTGTGTGGTGAGGTAGAGTGATATTATAGAACCCAGAGTGTATTACAGTTTTTACAATTTTTTTTGAGGTTCCACATCATAGTCTATACTAACAGATCAACAAAGCAGTGGTGCTGTTGGAGGATTTATCTGTAGTTGCTTGTTTATTTCTAACTCAACACAGAGACTATGCCTTCAATCAGTTGTCAAGTTTATGGCATTCATACTATGCCCTACTACCAATGGACTGGTAATGTGTAAATTTTCCAGTGAATTATTTAACAAAAAGGCAAATAATAAAACCCAATGAGAGAAGGGGAAGCTACATAAGAAAATATTTTGATAGAATTATACTTATTCTACTAAATTTATTGGAGCATTGCATAATAAATGTTAGATATCAATGATGTGGTTGAACATGGTGTGCTTTTCCCCCAGAAAAAAGCATTCAGCCATTTACATATAAAATTAAAGTGAGAGTACAAAAAGTCAACTCCAGAAGATAGTATGTCATTCGCTAAGGGAAAAAAGAGACTATTAAAGTCCTATCATTTAGAGGTTATATTTCAGGTCCAAATAAAATGAATCACTCACTCCCAGCTAGCACATATAATGTGAATATTTCTCAAAGAAGAGTAGGAGGAAACAGCAGTATAAAATCTGGTTGTGTGTCACCTTTCATCTAAGTAGTCTAAAACAAATGTTAATATTATGTCTTTGCCCAGTAGACTGTGACTTTTAAAAAAAATTTTGGAACAAAATTAAATATTTACTATTTTTATTTTAAATAACTATTTCAATAATGTTCATGACTTGCTTTGTTCTAGTACTGGCCTGGACTTTGAGGTATGGGGAAAGAAGGGAAAGTATATTTCAGCTGAGCTGAGTCTTGGAGGTACAGTAGGTATTAACCAGGCTAAGGAGATTAGAACTGCAAGGAAGAAGTAATAGCATGTGCAAAGTCATGTTGGCGTGAAAAAGCCCAGTGAATGCGGAAAACCACAAATGCTCCAATTTGACTAAAGAAAGGGTACATCTGGAGATATAAACTTGTTGTCTGGGGAGAGTATACACAGGAAAAAAACACAGAGGCTGAAATACTAGGAAAAACTCACATCCAAGGGATGGGCAGTACAAGAGTCCACAAAAGACAGAGAAAGAACAATTATAGAAGAAGTCATACCACACACACACAAGCAAGGTAATAGAGTAGGTAAATTGCATTAATGACTTTAATTTTTTACCCATCCCTATATCCACTCCCATTGTAATGTACATTTTTAGTGCCCTCCTACTCTGACTCTAAGCTCAATCACATGACTTACTTTAGCCAATGGATGTGATACAAAAAAAGGTTTGAAAAGCAGCTTGCACAATTAGGCCTGTAGTCTTGTGTCTCTGCCATGAGAAAGACAAGGCTGAATACCTCACTGCTCACAGCAGAAAAAGTCGCTCCCTGATGAGCCCAGCCTAGATCAGCCAATCCCCACGTGACCCACAGACTGTGTTGAAATAATAAATGATTGTCATTTTAAGTCACTGAGTTTTGGGGTGTTTGTTATTCAGCAATAGCTGATGAATTCACAGAGTTTTCAAGGAGAGACTGATCAGTGGTATAAAATGTCAGAAAAAGAAAATAAGATAAAGATTGAAAAAGGCACATTGAGTTAGGCAATTAGAAGGATTCTGCTGGCCGTAATCAGAACCGTTTCAATGGAGCAGTGAGTTCAGAACCACAACTGCATAGAATTCGAAGAATGTAAAGATAGAACAACCTACTTTTTTGTGGAAATATATTAAATGCAATGTGGATAGATAGAGGGCAATAACTAGAGGGATATAGATAAAGGGAAGGGGTGCTGTTTGAAGACAGTGGAGATGTAAGTGCATTTATGTACTTAGGAGACAGAACCAGCAAAGAGGGAATAGTTGAAAACACAGAAGAGGGAATCACTTACCTTTAACGGTTGGAAGGTGATGATCACTAGGGCATAGAAAAAGGAATTAGCCTTGGTTAGAAGAAGCGGTACTTCTCCACTGAGCTGGGAAGATAAAAATAAGGTTGGGAATAGATAGAGATAAGTTTTCAGGAAAGAAGGGAGAGGGGAAAGAAAAATGAAACAGGGAGTTCCCATATTATGGCCTCTAAATAAAGTACAAAGTGATATTGGATGGGGCACTCTGTAAAGTCATGTTTCAAGGAATGAGAAGAGTAATAAACAGTAATAGCTGCTATTAGGTGAAGAGAGGGAAGATTTACTCCAATATTGAAGACCAATGAAAGCTGAAGGTGATGAGTGCACAGTGATAAAAATATATGCTTGTATGATTTATCTAGAAGGGCTTTGTAATTCAGGTCTTAGAGAAGGTGGTCAATTGGAGAGATTCTAGTTTGGAATATTTCAGGGCAGTGTGATAGAAGGCAAGATGCATTGAATATAGAAGGACCAAATAGGGAAGGACGTTGTATCAGTACAACTGTACAGTAGAGCCACGAACAATAGAAAACCTTGCCATATATACTAGCTTACATAAGTAAGAGATTATTTTTCTCATATAACAAAAATCCTGAAGTAGGGGTCTAGGGTCCTGCTGTGACCCCACAGTATCATCTTGGTAACATCAATATGTCATTCTTCTTCCTCATACTTCTTACATGGCTTTGATCTCTGTTGTTGCAATATAGCTGTTAAAGAAGGCCACATCTGAGTTCCTGGCAGGAAGAAGAAGGAAAGAGTCAAGGGTTTTCTCTTAATAAAGTGTAATTTTGGGAAGGGAAGCCTTCCATCGAGATCCTCTTTAACCTCTTTGGACAAAGGTGTGTTACATTGCATCCCTTGTTGCAAAGGAGAACAGAACCATAGGGCTTTAAATTTCTAGCCTCTATAGTAGAGGGAGGCCCAGGAAAAGGGGTTTCATATTGGAGTTTAGTGAGCCAATGATTAATGTCTGTCAAAGAAGTGAGACCAAGGGGAGCTGACACACTGCAAGAAAATGGCAGAACCAAGGATAGAAACTTTAGATAAATTTAAAAATCAGACGCGATGAAGCATAAAAGGATACTACGGGATATTGGAGGTTACAATTTCTGGTGTGAAGCAATTTAGGCAACAATAGATAGTTGTTGAAGGGATAAAGTTTCTTGGAATTGAGAAGGCCAAGAAAATATCAGACTCGAAAGGATATTCCATATGGATATTGACATTTCTCAGAATCATGGAGAGACTTGGAGTTTTAGTAAAGTAAAAAGTATTGTTAATAAGGAAACAATATTCTTTTCTGTAGATTACATCAGTAATGAAAACATGTTGCACATTCTTAAGACTCAAAAAGAAATCAGGAAGACTCCAGAGTAAATCAGACAGTAAGTTCAAGGGAAAGTTAATATTTAATGATATATCAATTATCTATTTCTTTGTAAGAAATCAATCCGTAATGCAATGCCTTAAGACAAAAACCACCTATAATTTTTCAGAAGTCTGTTGGTTGACTAGGTGCTCTGGGTCTTGCTGATTTGGGCTAGGCTCAGCTGATTTCAGCTTAGCTCATTCATAGATCTGTTTTCATCTGGCAAGTCAGCTGGTGGCTGACTGATCTAGGATAGCCTCAGCTGGGATGACTAGGCTTTGCTTCTTGTGCTCCCTCATCTTCCAGCAGGCTAGCCTGCACTTATTCTCATACAGAGGAAAAAATCCAACAGAGAAAGCAGAAGTATGCAAGGTTTCTTGCCACCCAGGCTCAGAATTGTAATGATATCACTTCCCCCACATTGCATTGAGCAAAGCAAGTCACAAGGCTGGCCTAGATTCAAAAGGTGGGGGAAAGGACCTCACTTCTTGGTTGGAGGAGCTGAAATATCACAGTACAAATAGAAACATGAAGGGAAGTATAGTGTGTAGATATAGGAGGGAAAGAATTGGAGCCATTTGTGTTATCAGTCTACCATATTGTTTATTTTTTGGGTCATTATTGAAATTCATGACTAAGGGAATTCTGACTACTATCTACTATCTACTTCATGGAAAGAAGCATAAATGCTTAGAGTTTGACTAGTTGGCTTCTCTCTTAGATTAGTCTGATTGGATGATTGGATGATTTGAAATGTCAGTGGATGGTAGTCAGAAATATGGATGAATGTATGTCATTTAGAATTCTATATAGTTCTTTTTTTCTTTTTCAGGTTGAATCGCTAACCTTAGCAGCTACGACGCATGTTGAGCTCTTGCCACTTATTTAATAATGATTTTTCCCTTATCTCCCTAACCATATAATAAAGTGGAAACTTATGATTGAATTGTTTGGTGACCAAGTACCTGATTTATTAAGCAACTTGTTAGAACCTTGGTGAAGCTCAAGCACACAGTAGTAGCTTTCTACTTTTTCCATGAGAGGGATGAAAGAGAGAGAAGAGAACTTTTTATAAATTCAATGATCCTTCACACATCTGAAATAAACAATAGCAAACCTGGTGTTCTCAAAGCTGTGACTACCAAATGTTCTTCTGACTGTGTTTGTCCCCATTCAGAGCATATACACAGCCATCTGTATCAGTATGACTCATCCTCTCCTTGTCTCTCTTCATTTCTCTTTCCCCTTCTCCAAGTTAGCCCTAGGTGAATACAGGTTTGGAAGAGAAAAAAAGCAGAACACTCAGTATGTTTTCTCTGGGTGAATGAGTTTCTCAAACAGTGATGCTCCCAAATGCCACAAAGAAGCTGGTATCAGGTTGTGGGACCTGAGGGGGAGTACATCTCCCTTACCAGCTGTTTTCTGATGCACTACTTCAGGAGCCATGAAACAGAGAAGATTTAAGATCAATCATAGCTCTTCATACAGTTCAATGAAACATTTTTTCCCTTGAAAGTTACTTTATTTCTAATGGTACTTCCCATGCTAGTGTGTTAAAAATGTCACTGAATCAAGCTTTTTATTAACTTGTCAGTGTATCCAATGTGCTCCACAGAACCTCTGTGGGGGATTTTCTTATCTTTTAAACCTACACATTGCCGCATAGACTCTCCTCCCTAATTAGCACTGACAGATTATCTTTAGTGGAAATATCCCACTCTCAGAGTATGAGAGAGAGCAGGTGGGTGGAAATAGTTTTGGATCATTTGTGAGACATGGAAAGGGAAACCAACAGTGCTAATGGCATATGGCTGTAAAGGGAATATTGAACAAATGTGTCCCAGGTAATGAAGTCATACAAATCAACAGTAGATTGAGGTAATGACACAGGATGATTATTTCAAGGGAACTGAAACATCTTAGAGTGAGATTTTCCCCAATTCAGGGTCACATTGCTGAGTCCACAACCTCAGTCTACATTGCTGGGGTCTGGACTATTATGGGAACCATGACACTACCCTGTGGCCATTACCCATTCCATGGAAATTTTGCATAGTCAGAGCTTCTTGGTGGCTGGGTGGTTTCCACAGTACCCCTTCTTCCTCAACTCAACTGACTTTTATGGCCCTAAACTCTGGACACCCATTCAGTTTTTTTTTTATCCCTTTCCCCATCCCAGTAGACTCAAATTTTCAGGAGACCATAATTCCACCCTGATATCACTAGAAATCCATTCACATAGCCTCAGGTAAAATTCAAATTCATTGGATATTCTCAGAAATAAGCCAGGAACCTCTTAGGTGGTTTTAGTAGATTCAGCTGTATTCTTTGGCCCAGAAATTTCCCATCTATGTAATACGGTTTAAGATAGTAGACCTTGCCTACTATCCAGATATTTACATGGACAGCTTGCCAGAGAATCCAAAGTTCCTGCTACTGGAGTAAAGACTCCTTTTAATCCGCCTCTAAGTTTCAAATTAAAAAAAAAAAATCTCATTTGCAATTTTCATTCAAATTCAATATGGCACACAAACATAATATTAGAATTTAAGATAGCATGCTGTTGGACTTTGGTTTCAGCTCCAACAAATAAAGAGCTTGGGAAGTTGTCACTCCCATCCTTATGACAAGAAAAGATGAACTAAAAATCAATTATTTTTCTTGGACCCATCGGAGAACTGAAGTGCAAGGCAAACCACCACTCTGAAATCTGGATAGATGAATGAATTCAGAGAATAACATCTCAGGTCTGTTTACATGGAGAAGAAGTGACTAGAGCCACAAACTGGTAGATACACTTAAATGGCAATTATGAGGAATTGCTGGAGGCTGAGTGTGGACTAGAATTAGAGGGAGAAACTTCTAGGAATGCAGTCTTGTGTGGGGACACATACTTTCTTGGAATTTACCTCCAGGAATCCCACCACATGCTCATGGTAAAGAGCTGAGAAAGATCCTCTGCTGGCTCTTCATAGGAAGAAAGGAAGAGTGACCATTGTAAAATATGCCCAGAGTACCAGAGTATTCTCCGTGACAAAGGCCTACTCTCCAAGGAAAAAGACTTTGTTAGAGTTTTATCCCAAGTTGAGGAAGGGCATTTCTTCTACTCCATTCCCTTCTAGTCTCCCTCTCTCACAAAAGGCAAAAAATAAAATCAGGAAACATGTGTGATGGTTATAGCCCAAACACATATGCCCATTAAAAGATGAAGATGTTACCGTAAGTTTGTAGAATGTTTCCCCTCCATAACACATAACCACCTTACCAACAGAACTCTAGTAAAATGATAGTGGATTGTAGCTGAGAGAGCAGTAATATGCAGACTGTCTTTGGAGAGGAGCATTAAGGAAGCCCAAAGTGAACAAGGGAGGCAAAAACAAAAACATCAAAGGAATTTGAAGCCTCTGGAACCTATGGCTACAGCAAACATTAAACACAGCCCAACTCCTAGCCAGGTTAACACGAAAATTTATACTAGAGGCCTATTTACCATAGTTTCTATTATCTGACACACTATGTCTGGCTTTAAAAAAAAAATCAAGCCATTCTAAAAGGCGATACAAATCACAGAATAAAGAGAAAAAACAAACATCAGAACCAGATCTGGTTCTGGCATAGATGTTGGAATATCAGACAGTGGATTTAAAATACCTATAATGAATACATTAAGAGTTCTAATAGATAAAACAGAGAACGTACAAGAACCGATGGGTAATTTAAGTAGAGAGGTGGAAACTCTAATAAAAAATAAAAAAGGAATGCTAGAATTTAAAAATATTGTATTAGAAATGAGAAATGCCTTTGATGAGCTCATCAGTATACTGAACGTGGCCAGGAAAAGAATTAGTGAGCTGGAAGGTTTGAAACTTTCCAAAATGAAATGCAGAGATAAAATACTATCTGAAGCCATTGAACAAAATATAAAATAGTAATTTTGCCATAATTATAGCTATCAAACAATTAAAACATATTTTAGGAAGAAATATGAGATTGCATAGGGGCCATGTCTTTTAACAGAAAAATTGTATGGGTCCATACAATGTTTCAATAAGTTGACTACTTATAATCAATTATTTCTGAAAGACAAGGGGAATTTCTAGCAAAGACATTAGTTAGTGTCTTATTTCAAACAACTGGATTTATTAAGTTAGTAGCCTATGCATATTGATCCAGCTGTTGTAGCACAGAGTAAAGAATAATAACTTTAACAAGAAGGAAGATTTATTTTTCTTCCATGTGAAAGTCAAAGCTGATAGATAGAATAAAAGGATAAAGAAATTTTGATCCATCAAGTCATTGAGGGATTCACATTCCTTTCTTCTTGTTGCTCAGCCATCCCCTAGGATATTTTCCTCATTTTCAGAGTCAAAGGTGACTCCTTACCATCACAGCTGGTTTAACACATGAGGAAAAAAGGGATAAAGAAGTAGAGGTCAGGCATCTTCCTTTTAAGAATATGACCCAGGAGTTGCACACCTCACTTCCCTTCACATTGCTTTGACCAGAATGTGGTGGTCACACCTAGCTGCAAGGGGTCTGGAAAAAGTATCTTTAGCTGGATGGCTAGCTTCTCAGTTTAAAAGTGGAGGTTTATCATACTGAAAAGAAGAAGAAAAAGTGAACACTGGGGACAATGAGCACTCCATGCCACAGTCTACCCTTTGGACATCCATGTAATCTATAAATACAACTTTCTCTAGAAAAACAAACCAAAGAGCCAAGCAGTTATTTTATCAAACTGAAAACTCTGAATCTAATATACCATGGCAAGGAGGGGTGAGACACAGACTTCATTCAAGGGTGTACCAGAGTTGGCTTGCACCAGCTTATACCAGCTTGCAAGAGGCATTTGTTAAAGTTTCAAAAAATTTGTCAGCCAGTTGTTAAACATTATTAAAAGTTAAATTCTATAAACTTATCATTAAAATTATATTCAAAATAAGGTAAATATTCTTATGCTCTTTTGGATAGATGCCTAATAATGCTATTGCTGGATCGAATGGTAATTCTAATTTTAGCTCTTTGAGGAACCTCCAAATTCTTTTGCACAAAGGTTGCACCAATTTGCAGTCCCACCAACAGTGTAAGAGTGTTCCTATCTCTCCACATCCTCGCCAGCATTTGTTGTTTTGGGATTTTTTGATAGAGGCCAGTCTCACTGGGGTTAGGTGGTATCTTATTGTGGTTTTGATTTGCATTTCTCTGATGATTAGAGATGATGAACATTTTTTTATATGTTTTTTGGCCATT
>CAUYRT010095926.1:0-16216 GCA_963574885.1 Lepilemur ruficaudatus
ACTTGGGAGGCTGAGGCAGAAGGATTGCTTGAGCCCAGGAGTTTGAGGTTGCTGTGAGCTAGGCTGATGCCACGGCACTCACTCTAGCCTGGGCAACAGAGTGAGACTCTGTCTCAAAAAAAAAAAAAAAAAAAAAAAACAGAGGAAGAGAAACCAGAACTTGCATGCACATGTGCTCTCTCTCTCCTCTCCACGGTGTGAAGACAAAGCCAGAAGGGGCCTTGCCAGGAGCCAAATCTGCTGACACCTGGATCTTGCACTTATAGCCTCTAGAACTATAAGAAATAAATATCTATTGTTTAACCCACCCATTCTATAATATTTGGCTGTAGCTGCCCAAGCTGACTAATACACAATCCTCAGAAAACATAGTAAGGACAAGGAGTTTGCTTAGGACCTCTTCAACTCTCTAAGTATCTCCAGGAGCAGCACACAGCTGCCTCTGAATTCAGGCAGGTGACATCCACGTGTGAACCCTGTTGGCCGGTGGGGGACCATGGCACACAACCACACAAGGTCTGTCTAAAGAAGCAGGCACTGGCAACTCTGGCAGATACGATCAGAGACCAGGGTCCAGAGTAGTCTGATCTTCAGATTTTTCAGGATGCAACTATGGATATTTATGTGAAAAGTCAGTCCCAAGTAAAGTGAAATAAAGGAAAACAAAATAGACTGGAGGGCAAGTCTGCAAAGGTGTATGCCTAAGGTCAATGCTTTGCCAGTAAGTGAGCACTCAGACTTTCACAAGGCACATGTGATGTTTCTAGGATTGCACGTTGGTCCTGGAAATAATCCAGTCCCTGTCCTCGAGGAGCACTCCTGTAACATGGAAGACACATACAGAAGGTATTAATCACTAGGCTTCAGAGTGGACATAGATCCGGCCACAGCAAAGCGAGCGCCCAGAGGACAGAGACGGAGCTGGCAGAGGAGCAGGAGGGCCTGGCAGGGTCCCACAGAAAAGGTAATGTTCAGGCATAATCTTTGAGGAGACTTGGGGTTTGTTCAGCAGAAAATCCCTCAGGGGCGTTCATTATGGGTACAGTTTGCAGCAGGAGATAGGGCTGAGCAGGGTGGAAGGAAGTCCTTGGCCTATGCTGGGGTTTGCTATGACAGCACGGACTACGGGGAGTGTTGGTGTAGATGAGGCTGGCTGCAGGCACCACGACTTGAGAGGCTTCAGTTCCCTGCCTAGGAATTTAGAAGCAGAGTAGATGAAAAATAGCCCTGGCAATGGAACAAAGCAGAAAGTCCTGAGCCTGAATCCCAGCAAGGCCCCTTCACCACATAACGGGTTCTGACTTGGGCAATATTAATGGAAAATCTTGGAAACTTTTGCTCAGGTTTGGCCCAGGAACTTGTTTTTATCTTTCTTTTTGGAAAAGCATGTTCTTCGTTTATCGGGATGATTTAGAAACAAATATTTAAAAGAGCACTTAGTATTGCCAGGCACCATGAAACACACAGGGTCAGGGCAATGGCTAACGCACAGCCTTGCCTGCAAGGAGCTTGGGGGGGAAACTGGCATGGAAACAACGGAAGCACAGTATTATGGTGGGTTTTGATTTTATATTGGCCATATTTTTTTTCCTTTTTCTGAATAAAACTGTTGCTGATCATGTGGCCGCACTGAAAAAGTGATCAGCACACGGTTCTTTCCTCTGCCCCACACACACACACCATTGCAATTTTCATTTGTCCCTTACTTCAAAAAATTTAATATGTACTGTTCAAGTTGAATATCCCTTTATTCTGATGCTTTGGGTTCTACAAAATGAATTAGTACCTCATTTGCTTCTGATTCAAGCTTTAAACTTATCTATAATGAATGTACCTTAAACAGTGGTGCCTGTTTTGTTATCTCACTAATCTTGGAATATTTAAATGCCATGTAATCCATCCGGAGGAGCAACACCCTTGCACTTGACACAACTCACTCCGTGATCTCTTTTTACGTCTTATAATTTCACTGTCTTCAGATTAATATCAATGGTATATGTCAAGTTAAACCATCTGGGGTTTAGGTCATTCATTCTTTCTAAATGTTTATGCAAAATGATTTATATTTTATACTTTAAAAATGTTACTTATTATTACTTAAATAAAGTATTTGAAACAAGCTGGCATAGGGAGGAGACATTCAGGAATCACCCAGATGAATTAAAGGAGCTCAGAGTGGGGAGGCTGGCAGTAAGGGCCTGGCTTTGCCTCCAGGTCCACCCCATATCCTTCTGGGTGAATAAGAGCAGCCAGGTGACCTCTGTGCACCTCATTTTCCCATCTGAAATGTGGGCATGGCAACAGTACCAATCTCGTAGGATTGTCGTGAGGATTAAAGGAGATACGAACAATATGAAGTGCTCAGGAGTGAGCCTGGCATGTGGAAAACCCTCACCAAACGTCAGTTATTGCCACTGTCAGGTTTCCGTCTTCCACTGTTGTAGCTGATAAAGGTTCTATTCAGGTAATCAATATTGCTAGCACAGATAATTTCAAGCACATAAAATGCATCTCCACAAAGTTTCCTTTGCTTGAAAGGGCCAATGCACTACGCTGAACAGGTGCTGAGCTGGGAGACTGGGGCTGGAGTCCAGTCCTGAGCTCGGCCCTGACTTCCATGTGACCTTGAGCAAGTCACAGACATACTTTAAGCCTCGTTTACAACAGGAAATGATTGGATCATAAATTTTAAGATCTTTTAATATCTATGTAAAACGTGATGGTTTCAGAGAATTAAGAAACATGTTAACACTTGCTGGTCATGGCAAGATACTATTATGCAAAATTCCAAATCAAACAGTTACTGTTAGAAGTTAAGCACAAAGTTTTGTCAAGTGTATCAGAACTAGTCTAATCTTTCAGAGGTTAAAAATAGTGACATATAAGAGTTTCTTCATCATTTTCTTCTGGAATTCTTATAGTTTCATGCCTTAGGTCTAAGTCTGTTATCTACCATAATCTAAATGTTTATACCCCCATAATACACTGAAATAAAAAAAAAAAGATAGTGACATACGTCAAATTTCCAAGCTGCTGAGCTCTTCCTCATAAGGGAGGTGGGGGAAACTAATAGAATCTTTAGTGGGAAAAATGACTGCCTCCTTGGGTAAGGCCTCTCCCACTGCACTTGCTATGATTGTATTCAGACCATATTTAGCACTCATTCAATGAATACTAATTGAACACAGGATCTGATTAAGAGGTGGATCAGTCAGACTAGGGAACAATTTATAAAGAGAAAAAAGCATTATACTGTTACGGACTGAATGTTTGTGTTCCCCCCAAATTAATATGATGATATGAGAGATGGGGCCTTTGAGAGGTAATTAGGTTATGAGTCTGACGACCTCTTAAATGGGATTAATGCCCTTCTAAGAAGAGGCCAGAGAGAGCTAGCTCACTTTCTTTCTGCCATGTGAGGATACAATGAGAAGTACGCAATCTGTAAGCATTGAAAGTGCCCTCACCAGAACCCAACCATGCTGGCACCTTCCAGCCTTCCAGCCTCCAGAACTGTGAGAGATAAGTTTCTGTTGTTTATCAACTACCTAGTCTATGGTACTTTGTTATAGCAGCCCAAGTTGACAAAGATAAGCATTGTATATACCATGAGAAGAAGCCCTTCAGCTTGGGGTGTATGGTGGGATAAGATTTTCCTTATTCCTACGCCAAAGGGGCAGTTTAAGGCCACTCTAGGATGGATGGAGGTGGTCTAGGATTTTTCCTGCTTAAGTGATGTGTGTAAGCTTGGGAGTACGGAAAATTAGGACAACACAGGAGGGCTGAGAGCTGCCACAGGGGTCCAGCTTCCTGGTTTTTGCCATGTATCACACTCGATATCTCCCTGAGGAAAAGGAGAAGCAACCTTTGAAGAACATCGGGATGGGAGAGAAGTAACTTACCAGCTTGCCCAGAGTACACACAATTCAGAGTCCAGACATAAGCAGACATGCAGTGTATCAGGCACTTGGGAATTGGAGACAAAGGTGCCATCCATCCTGCTCTTTCCTTAAACAACTCAAGACCATTCAGGGTGGGAAGGCAGACAATCAGCTGTGATTACATTAGGGTTAGGGCGGTGACAGAGAGGACAAAGGACAAGCTGCTTGTGAGCAGGGCAGAGAGATGCATGGATAATGTAGCAATAGATACACATGCATCACACCTAAACACCATTTTGGTCTTATTAATGTGTTATGAGGTAAGAAGAACTCTTGGAAAGCTACATTTAGAAATGGTTTGTTTTATATTTCAAAATCAAAGAGACATGAGTAATCTCTTAATAACTACTTCTTCCTCTAACTTTTACAAAACAAAGATGTTGAGGGAGGGAATGAAGGGCAAGTATGAGGCTGCATGAGATAAGCTTTCTTGTTCCTTTTTTCTTTCTTAAAGCCTACAGCACCATATATTCCTAGGCAGTCTCCTTTCCATGTGCTAACCGTCCCTGCTTGGCTTCTAAGACCAGGTGTGTTCAGGGTAGTATGGGTGCAGACAAAATAGGCTTTTCTCTGTTGCTTCTTCTTTTGCAGTGTCCACTGGATTTGACAGGATCTTAGTAGGGTTCACTGATAAAGTATTTGATTTCAGCTTCTTTGGGGAGGAATCTGAGGCATAAAACCTTTGCGTGCATGTGAAACTATGTGTGTGCCCATGTGCGTCCACGTGTTCGCTCCAATGATGAGCTAAGCTTTCAAGATTTCCAGCTACTGGCACACCCTCTCAAGGCCATCAGTGCATTAACGAACCTAGCAAATGCCTCGAGGTCCTGCAATTTTTCAGCCCACGGAGTACTTCCATGAGGATGAGTTCTCAGAGGTGTCTCAACAATGAAACTAACTGTGGCTGCCTTGGTCAGTAAGTCACACCGCTTTCCTACTTTATCAACCACATTTACTTCCCCAGCAAGCTGGTTTGAACACTCAGGGCTGGCTTTGTATCCCAGATGGTTACCAGAACTAAACCAGCACAGTCATTAGTGTCCAACATGCTACGGAAAATAACTAGGTTTGGCCAAAGAATGATGGTATGGTTTAAGTTAAATGGTATGGTTTAAGTTAAGTTAAACTGTGCGGAGATTTCTGGATTAGCTTTCCATAGTTTTTCTTCAAATGTTCAGATTCATAGGTAAAGAGACTTTTCTTTTTTTTTTTTTTTTAGCAGATTGAAGAACCTGAAAGAGGCTTTTAATACTGTGAGTCACTAGCATTAAGAAGTGACTTTTTCTTGCAATTGTTATCCTCTTTCCTCCCTTCCACAACATAAAACTAGCAAATTCAGACACTGCCCGGGGTAAATGTCATTTGCTCAGGACACAGGTAGTCAGGCCTCGTATGTGCAGGCTCTGTCGGGCATTACCCAGGAATACAAGAAGAAGATGGGGTCCCATCCCAAGGAGCTTACTGCGTAAGGCAAAAGATGCATATGGAAACCAACGCAACCAATCTAATGCGATGAAGCAGGCTATGAAATAGACATGATTTTATCAACTTAAAGGAGGATGAGAAGAGGAAATTTGGGGTATGGTTCATGGAGAAGACACCTGAGAAAAAGACAAAAACAAAGTTCAACACTTTTAACTAAAATCCAGGCTAAAGTATATAAATAAGAAAAAAGAGACATAAATGGAGTGATGTGGGAAGGTTAAAGCAATTGGATCTAAATTACCTTGGTTTTAAATCCTGAGTTAGTTATGCTCCCTTGGAAAAGCTATTTTTTCTCTGTGGGCCTCATTTTCCCATCTGAAGAAAGGGAATACTGCCTACTCGCTTTGGTGGCCACAAGGATTAAATAAAATATTATAGAAAAAATTATCCTAGCCCACCGGACACATGGGAGACTCCCAATAAATAGTAGCTCAGTAGTATTCATTCAATATATAATAGCTTGAAAAGAAAATGAAAGAACAGTATTAGTAATAATTTAGGTTTTATAACTAGTCGTGCCTGCTTAAATAATTGTCATAAGTAAGGAAAGAAACTACAACATTCTGAAAACTGACAAGAAAACATTCTTCAGTGAAAACACAAAAATGTTGCTGTATTGATAGCTATGCAGGGACAGATGACAGAGAAAAAGCATAATAAAAAGCATAAAGTGGTTCTTAGTCTAGTGTTTTTAAAGGACACCTATTATAAGACAATTAGCCTTTGTGCTGCCTTTAGTGGAAAAGCTTAAAGAAATTACTCAAGCTATAAAAAGTAGCAGGTGATGACAATCTTAAGCACATTCATGGATTTGCTTAAATCAGTGAGGCCTCATGGCCTCTGTACCCCAAATTCCACCAAATGGCCCCATGCCAACCCAGAGCCCTTCTGCTGCTTTTGCTGGAATTTGTGTGGCCAGGGAAACATGGCTGGGAGTCAAAGCAGGCAGGAGCATGTTCTACTTGTAAGACTAGAAGTGTAAAGACGTCCCTGAAACAGGCCCTGCGAGGCTGGAGAAAGGCCGATGGACCCTGGAGAGCTCAGGAAAGGGCAGGGCACAGGTGACACTGGCCTTACCCAGAGAACATTTTCTTGAGTCACTTTCATTCCTTTATGAGGTGTCAAAGGACAGCTGCCAATCTGAACTCAGGAAATCTGAGCTAAAATACCAGCTTCCCCTCAAAGACTCTCACTTCTCAACTGCCACAACCAAAGGCCCCTCCTTCCATCCCCTCTCCCCATGCCAATCCATATTTGAGGTAGTGACCCAACACTAACACCCTGGACCAAGTGTGATGGGGATGAAGGGGTTTGTCTTGCTCTCCAGGAGCTGTTTCCTGAGGGATGCAGCCAAGTCAACAAGTGATTATAATAATGTCACCTGCAAATTAAAGACCTGCCTCACTCAGGATGCACTAGGTTAGGTTGAGGTACATACCACATCTCAGCACTTCCTCCTCGTGGTTGCTTGTCCCACAAGGGTTGGTGCCAAGATTCTGCTCAATCGAGTCTCCCAGAGACCCAGATAGAGCAGCTGCTGCCCTGAGTCCTGCAGGTGGCCAGGCTGGAAGCGGGGGGAATGTGCACAGAGCATGGGCTGGCTCTGACAGCTCCAGGCCTGGGGACCACACGGCAGTCTCCCTCACGTTCACTGGGCCATGCTGAACTTCAACTAGGAGGGAAAGCTCAGTCTTGCCAAGGACCTAGAAGAGAGAGATCCACTGAGATTACCCCACACAAGCAATGACTTGCTGTGAGATAGGGAGGCAATGGGTCAGGAGAGAATCCAGACAGAACTTGAAGAATGATGCAGTCTGAACCTGATGAGAAAAGTTTCCAGGCAGAGGGAACAGTATGTGCAAAGGGTGTGAATGTCTACATTCTTGATTTATCTGGGCAGAGGTCCTGTGGTCAGATTATGAAGTTATATGCATAGGATAGGAAATGGCAAGGGTTGATGCCTAAAAAATTAGAATGTGACTGCTATCCTGTGGAACTTTCATTTCAGCACTAACTTTATCATAAAAAAAAAAAACAGTAAAAGAAGAGCTACCTTTCAAGCATCCACTATGTATGTGCATTAAACACTCCAAATTAGCTAAGTGCATTATCATATTTAATCCTGATGACTTTATGAAATGGAGGGTATTAGGGGCCATGGTTTTTCATTCAACAATTATTTCTGGGATGGTAGCTGCTAGGCATTGGTTCAGGATGGATACAGATTTGGGGGCTCTAGACACAGTTCCCACCCTCCTACAATTTAATCTATTGAAACAGATTAAACGTTAAATAAATGGAATGTATGAAAAATACATACTTAGAAAAGAATACATAGGTTTAGAGAGATTATTAACTTGCCCAAGGGGATACTGCAATGAAGCCACATGGCTGAGACGTCATCTCTTCTTGCCTCTGAGTCCTGCACGTGAACACTAATGCTGTAAACAATGGGAAATCATGGAACACTCTGCATCGGGGGACAGGTTATACTTGTGTTTTACAAAGATTGCTCCGGTCAGTGGGAGAGATTAACACAGAGAAATATTGCAGATTGCAAATGGTTATAAAAGTTGCAGAGCTGGGGAGGAAAAAACAAAGGAAAACCAGAAAGATAGAAGACTGTTATTTTAGCTGAAGATAGCAATAAAAGAGAAGTCACAAAGCTCAGCAGGATCAATTACCAATCGCAATATACAAACATAAATGTAATAGTTGCTCAAAGGCAGGAAGGATCGATTCAGAGTTACCATATTCGATTAATTTTCCTCTTTCATTGCTTCAAATGTCTTTGTGCCTCAGTTTACTATTCTGTATTTTCTTTTTTTCTTTTTCTTTTTTTTTTTTTTTTTTTTTTTACCTGTGGGCATGTAACCTAGTTTTCTGCTCATGGGACCTCAAGGGAAAAATCTTCTGGAGGCTTTTGAGAAATATTTCCCTCTCCAATTAAAAGAAGAGAAGTTGTCCCAACTTGCTCTCTTCCTGCTTTAGAGCAGAAATGATGAGATCACTGCTTGGGGATACTGTGGCCCTGTCACAACCTAGAGGGGAGGATCAGCCAGGAGGAGCAGGTGGACTGAAAGTCAATAAGCAGCTAGATCCACAAGGACATCCACTTTTCAATCAAAGCCAGGCTAGCCAGCAAGAAAAATTAATCATTACTATTAGGTGCCACAATATAGGTGCTAAATTATGTATAGGCTCTCTAATGGGTGCTTTGCATACATTATAAAATGTGATTCTCACAGCAAAAGTCCACAGGGATGTATGTTTCCATTTTATAGATAAGGCAGCCAAGATTCAATGAAGCAAAATCATTTATCCAATGTCCAATAGTCAAATAACACACTCCCTTCTAAATCAGGAAACATTCTCTTGTGCCCAGAGTCACCATGAATTCCAAAGTTCGTGGGGAACGGAGCTCTGGCCCCAGAGATGAGCCTTTGTGGTGGCATGACTGATGGGGAGGGACCCGTCATCCCAAAATAATCAGTTCACGCAGTACATGCAGATGGGACTTAGAGACAGTATGTCCTGAGCAAACCCTTTCTCAAGGAGGAATCGGCGCAGAAGAGATAATACCCTGAAGCTCTTTTATGATGGCTGAAGTTCAGCTAATGGACATCTGGGACCAAACCACACAAAACCCCCACACAGCAAGAGTACCACCAGGGACACGGGGACCGTCCCTCCACAAGATGGCACTCGGATCCCTTGTCTTCCATTTTCACCTGTGATTTTATGCTGCTGCAGAAACAGAACAGGGAGAAAGGCAGTCTTCACTGTTTCTATAACACTTCATGTTCTTTCATGTTGACCATCTGTGTCTTTTCGTCAAGGTCATGAGGCATCATGTTGAGGTCCTGAGAAGCCTTGGGACAGGGAGAGGGAGTGGCATTCACCTAAATGACTGCATTAGGACTTATGCAGGGGCTGCTGAAGACTGCGCTGTCACAAAACATCACCGGACTTCCATGCTCTTCAAAACCCTTTGTCTGTTGTCCATGGCTGTTCTGTCTGCTTTTCTTGTCTTCCTCTCCTTCCCTTTCTCTCCTTGTACTTTATCTCATCATCTAACCACTCCTTCCGTATCTTTTCTATATTGCTACTTCTCATCTTTTGGCCCAGAAAATGAAAAAAGTTTGCTTGAATTATATAAAATAAGACTAAAGAAACAAAGGGCAAAAGACTGAGATACACTCCATGAATATGATGTATGAGATTTAGTTCTTGGTCTCTGTGACATGACATTGAGCTTGCAATCCAGAGGCCATCCTTGCTTTCTCTTATCTTATTAATAGCATCCTTTGTTTTGTACATGCTAACTGTGAGCCAGTCACAAGAGAATGGGCACAAGAGAAAGTCCCCTGATTTAGAAAGGAATATATTATTTGAAGTATTGGACATAGGGGAAATGATTTTGCTTCATTGAACCTTGGTTGTCTTATCTGTAAAATGGAATTATACATCCTTATGGACTTTTTCTGTGAGAATCACATTTTATAATATATGCAAAGCACCATATAAATGCTTGACATAACTTTTTAATTTAATGTACATGAAACTATCCTCTGCTATAATTTTAATTATTCCCATTTTGCAAATGTGGAGACTGAGGTTTAGAGATATGAAGTAATTCACCTCCTATGGCATCATGGAGAAGTAACCTAGAGGATTCTAGCCAGATTTCTCTGGCTGGTTAAGGGTTCGTGCTAACCCTGATGCACTTATGCCTTTTTTCTGGTCCATAGTCCATATAAACACACTGCTAGTAAGCAACTCAGGTTAAATGAGGAGTTATTAATATTATATCCATCAGAAACTGGTTATTTCTGCATGAGCAATACCTCATTATTGAAGAAATCATAAAACTCTGCTTTGGAAGGTTTACGTGCAACAGAATTCTTGTTAATTTATTTCCCCATCAGGTTATTACCTGAAATGGAAGCACAACATTTTCACAGCCTTCCTCGGAACAACATGCTCCAGCAGTCTCACAGGAGATCTAGGATTCAATTTATAATCTGAGGTCATCTACCTGGGGTGGGAGGAGTGAATCTGAAAGGCTCTCTAACAGTTTTATTAGCTTTGGATTCATCTGATGTAGGAGCAATTTCAGGTGTAAGTTTTCAAAGCACAAAGTATCCCTTCAGTGCACTCAGTGGAGCCCTTGTGTGAGCCTGGCCTTTCTAATTCCAGCTCTACGGTAACGAGCTCAGGGCAATATTTGTATTAATAAGGCACTCTCTTAGTGGACTGAACACTACCCTGGTGGCCCCACAGGGTTGAAATACACGAGAAAGAATAGGGCTAAATGCACAAAGACTGCTGTTTTGCTCTATGCTTCTTTTTCTCCCTTTAGCAAACAAATAAGCTTTCCTGGGTTCCAGCGTTCTGTTACTTAGCTCACCAAGGAAAACAGCCCACTTCCCTTTCACTTTGGACCATACCCCACCCTCCCATAAGTCATAAGTCATTTCACCTTTGAGGTTACACTGTTCTCTTTCTCTAACTTCCTAAAACTTTGAGAAAAGCAATCTTTCAGAATTGTTATCAGACTATGTATGCTTAATAAAATACAGGATGCCCAGGTAAATTTAAATTTCAGATAAACAATGACTAATTTTTTACTATTTAGTATCTGGGACATATCTATACTAAAACATTATTTGTCATTTATCTGAAATTCAATTGAACTGGTGGGGGTGTCCTGTATTTTTATTTGCTAATAATAAATCTGGTAACTCTACACAAGAAGAATATAACTTCTACTGAGCATCATGCCAGGTACTTCATATTGGCAATCTCCTTTAATACTCACTGGAGCTGAGAAAACTGAGGCCCCCAAATTTGTCTATTTCTCAGGGTGACACAACCATTAAGGACCAGGCCGGAAATTCCAACAGACATGACTTCCAAAGTCACGTTCTTTCTAACACAAGAATAACTCCAAAATCTAATCCCAGAAATCTGTAACTAACATCCCTTCACCCCTCGTTCCTAACCTGGAAACTGGGAAAAATCTGGTTTGAGAAGTAATTTAAGAAAAATGCAAGCCAGTTTTCCAGAGGAGGCTCTCAGCCCACACTCACTCCCTGCCACACAGTATTTATTTTTCTGAGCACAGCTAGGCAAGCTTGCCTTTTCATTTCAGCTGCATCTGCAATCACCTTTTTCCCACTGTATTTTAACTGCTGATACAGAACTTTGATTTACTCTCCTAAACTAAAGAGTGAAGACATTTACATAAAACAACCTATTGCAGGGTGTATGTGTACCTAATCTGCAAAGGAATTCTAAGGGAAATTCGACAAGACATAAAAATGCTGAAAATGGAAGTTCCTGAGGGATAAAAGGAGATGTGAATGTTTTAAATCTAAGTGTATTTCTTCACTTATAGAAAAAAATGGGCTACTCAGTCCTCCAGGGATTTAACAAATCTCCACCTTGAACGATTTGCTCACTGCAAGGAGAGAATCATGACTGTGGATCCCGAGTTGGTCTCCTTCATTCCTGGTATCTAAGATAAGCTGCTTCACTTCTGGGCCTCAGTTTCCTTAAATATAAAATGAGGATGGTAAGAGCTCTCCTGCTGCCCTTGCAGAACCAGGGACAGGAGACAAAAATGACAGCAGATATTATCACATTTTCTGAAAGTAAGGAATGATCGTCACTACATTCTTTTCATGCCAGCGTGCTTCTGCACGAGCAGACCAGGATCTACTCAGCAAAGGGCTTGTGTTAATGTGCCAGTTATTCAGCTGGATGGACCACATTGGGAATCCCTAAAATAGACAAATGAGTTCTCAACAAGGGTTTGAGGGCTATACAAATTTAGACTATGTTTTATCATTCTTCTTTGGCTTTTCTCTCCATGTCTCTCTCTTTTTTGAAATATTTCTCCCCCTCTGAAGCCTTCCCTGATTCCCTCAGACAGAAATGCTGACTGTTTGTTCTTTTCTGAGCAACTACTTGGAACCAGACACACTGTTCTGGAAACTGGAGCTAACAGAAACCGCCTGGCCCCTGCTCTCGTGGAGCATATATTCTGGTGGGAGAGCTGGAGATAGCATTCACCTGAACCAATTGAGTAATGGGAGGACTCCAGAGAAGTACATTTGCTGCACAATTATGTAACAGAAGAAATTATGGCTATGAAAAAAAGAAATAGGATGAGAAAGGGGAATATTCTCGGGACGGTCTACCTAATGAGACAGAGACTTGCTAATTTTTTGGACTCCCATCCTAAACTGTAAATTCACCAAGAACAAGAACTATTAATTTCCTGCACAACTGCCCTGCTGACAACAGTCAATATCAAAGGTTGGGACAGATTTGGGAGAGGGTGTGTCAGAGTCTCAAAGGACAGAAGTACACTTCATACTTGGAACAATTTTTAAAAAAATATTTTGTTCTCATAAGGAAATTTTGTAATAATAAAAGTCATTGCCAATTTGATGGCGAGTACAAGTGGGGCCCATTCTTCGGGTCTTGTGTCACCTCACTTCGAATAAGAGGTGCTAACTGTAAACATTGTACTGTAAATGTTTTGTAGTTTTCCCCCAATAAAATTTTAGGAATAAAAAAAAAAAGAAAAAAGTCATTGCCAGGTAAAGAAATTAAAGCATCTCCAAAAAACAAAAACAAAACCAAAAAAAAACTCCAGTGATGATAGGAGTCAGGTTTAATGTATGTTGAAAAGCACAGATTGAAATTGTTCCCGGCACAAAACGGATGCTCAGTTTAAAAGGTGCTGAATGTCAGAATTCTGAGCATCGATACTTCACAGCTAAGACATCCTTACCACACTGCTCCTTCACGGTAGTTAGCTAGTCACTTGTGATCATGTATCAATATCTTCCATGCTGGCCTAAATTTCCTTGAGGACTGGCCCTTGATTGGTTTTGTTTACCAATGTATTCTAACACTTAGTGCAATGCCTGGCACTTGGTAGATAATAAATGTGCTCAATAGTCAATTTCATTAAAATTGAGAGTTGGACTAATGCACGAATGTAATTCCCAAAATATAATCAAGGATCCAAACTCCCACACAGAAAAATCTTCTGTGTCAGACAAGGATACCTGACCTTGGTTTTGTTGAGCCAGAGACTGAAAGGCAGAACTACAGGCCCCATGGTTACTGGCCTAAGCCTCCCACAATGCAGTACCCTGACATTTCCTATCACCTCCCCCCCCATTTGTTTGTTTGTTTTGCTTTGTTTTTCTATCTAACTAGGAGAGGTTTTGCTTATCTATCTTGTTTTTTGTCTGTCTCCCTCCACTGGAAGATAAGCACAAGGACCAGGATTTCCATCTGTTTTATCCCCTGCTGTGTCATTAGTGAGCAGAACAACACTTGGTACAAGGCTGGAACTCAATAAACATGTGTTAAAGGAGTACATGTGATCCTTGTAACTTCTTACAGAGGCCAGGAGAAGGAAACCCCGGGGCACACTGTAAATGTGAAGGGTAACTAACTAGAGCACTGTCTACACGACTCTTGCCTGAATATTCTGGGTAACTGAGTCTCCTGAACCTTATACTCAAATCAAATTTCCCTTCTGTCCCTGGAAACCAGAGGCTATAACTGGAAAGGCCTGTGCTGCAGATTTGAAGTCTACCTGCAGAAGCATTTGCTTTGGCCCACATGGTGTTATTTAGAAATATTGAATTAGGTGCCGCAGATTTGAAGTCTACCTGCAGAAGCGTTTGCTTTGGCCCACATGGTGTTATTTAGAAATAGTGAATTAGCTGCTGGCACTTAAGTCAGTAGATTCCACATTAAACTGTGAATTCACAGTCTATCTTGAAAATACAAAACCAGATCCGGCACAACCAGGCATGATCCCACCTGCAGCCCCTGTGCTGGGCCTGGCCTACAACCACCCCGTTACTCAGCCACTGGGCCCAGGACCTAGTCCATGCAGATTGTCACTTTCCTGGCTGCTGAAAGCCTTTGAGTTTGCGACCCCTGCTGGAAAACTACCAAAAAGCACATAACATAGAGGAAAAAATACAAATAAAAATGCCCACTGGGCTCTATTTCTGTTATGCTCAAGCTATTCCTTGGAAGAATAATGTATTCGTTTTTCTAGACATCTCGTAGTAGCTATTGAAAAACTACTGCCCAGTAGAGATTATCCTAACAACCTGAAAAAGCTATAGACTTAATTCCTCATGGGTAGAGGAAGCTGAGAATGTTCCATGCTGGAGACACGCCTGAAGATGAACTGTAAGAGGCTGTGTACCAACTGATTACAATTCTGGCTAATTCAGAGAGAAAAGGAATTTGCTTGAAGGCTATGGGTTGCCTCTAGGAATTGGTGAGAAGCTGAGAAGCCAGGATTGGAAAATGAGAAGGAACAAAGGGAACCTGAGCACCAGAGAACGTCTCAAGCTGGTGCCAAAGGAATGGTACTGCTGGGACCACACCCTGGGACACTAGTGCTGCTGATGCCACCTGGTTCATGCCCCAAGGTGGTAAATAAACATGAAACTGTCCCTGTGTCCTTTAGCCAGTCCCTCAAGATTCCAGGCTCCAGGTGGGATCATTCAACTAAGCTCTAGGGTTCAGGGTTGGGAGATATGGACAAGAGAGAAACACCAAAAACAAATAAATGAACAAAAACCCTCTACGGAGGGAAGGTGTTGCTTCCTAAATAAGAAGACATTTGGTTGTTTGGCACTTTCCAACCACTTCGTGGGGATTTAAGTGGAGATGGAGGGAGAGGGTACTGCAAGCAGGACAGCAGAGTGGAAGGAGAACAGACAGACCTGAATTCTGATCTGGAGTCCTTTGTACTTTTAGAAAAGTAATTAAGTTTTCTGATCTGCAGATTCCACATCTTTAAAATAGAAATGATGCCATCTGCTCTCCAGGGTTGCTGTGAAGATTCAGTCCGATCATTCATTCACTTGTTCCAAATATATTTATCAACTGTTGAATGTCTGTTAAGTACCAGGCACTGAGCTAGGTTCTGGGGACAAATTCGGAACAATACCTAAAAGGCAATAGGGAGCCAGTGCTTTATGCTGATGACAGATTTGGACAAGGGAGATTTAGGTCATCTTGTGAAGCTGGTCATGTTTCATTTTTCCCAAACTTATTCACCGATCTATGGCTTCTTTCCTTTTTTGATTAATCAATATCAGGGCCCTCCCTCCAAACAGATTTTCTTAAAAACATATAACATGCATTAAGTCAAAAAAAAAAAAACTCTAAAAATTTACTCTGATCCAGAAAACTCTGATTAATCATTCTTGCTGAGAAGTAGTAAGCCCTGGTGCTTGTAGAATTCAGATGGAGTGAGGACAAGGAGACTGGATAATTATAAGAGACCCTCTCCCTCATTTAATGTTTCGCATATGTAATTTACTCAGACATATCAAAACTGCGATTAAAATGAACATTAGACATAAAATAAAAAATGCAGGAAGGGCGAATTAAATAACCTTGTACAATTCCACAAGTGTTTTATAACCATTAAGGTGCTTTTCATATACATTTTCTCACTTTCTCATAATAATCCTCCCATCAATATTTTACAGAGGAAGAACATGAGGCTTAAGAAGGGAAACATGAGGCCAGGCGCGATGGCTCATGCCTGTAATCCTAGCACTCTGGGAGGCCGAGGCTGGCAGATTGCTCAAGGTCAGGAGTTCAAAACCAGCCTGAGCAAGAATGAGACCCCGTCTCTACTAATAATAGAAATAAATTAATTGGCCAACTAAATATATATAGAAAAAATTAGCCAGGCATGGTGGCGCATGCCTGTAGTCCCAGCTACT
>CAUYRT010095931.1:0-30151 GCA_963574885.1 Lepilemur ruficaudatus
TTTTTTTTATTTCAGCATACTACGGGGGTACAAATGTTTAGGTTACATATATTGCCCTTGCCCCACTCAAGTCAGAGCTTCAAGCGTGTTGATCCCCTAGATGGTGTGTACTGCACCCATTAGGTGTGTATATACCTATCCCCTCCTCCCCACTCCCATCTGCCCAACACCCTATGAATGTTATTACTATACATGCACTTAAGTGTTGATCAGTTAATACCAATTTGATGGTGAGTACATGTGGTGATTGTTTTTCCATTCTTGGGATACTTCACTTAGTAGAATGGGTTCCAGCTCTATCCAGGATTATACAAGAGGTGCTATATCACCATTGTCTTTTGTGGCTGAGTCGAGCTAATTATCTTTAAAATCAAGAAGCATTTACTTTTTTACATCATTTTTATTTAGAAATTATTTTAAATACTTTTATTCCAAGATTTAATTAATGTGTTATCTTTATGGAACAAGGGCTATGCTTCATATATTAGGAAAGATAGATATGAGCAATCCCTGCCCTCACATTCTCAAGATTTGGTGAGACAGCTATAAGATTTATACTTTCTACTTTATATGATTATATTTGTGTAATAAGTGCATCATAAAGTTATAAAGAGATGCTATCTATTGAGCATAGATAAGGGAGGGAATACTTCCAGATTAGAGGTATTGGGAGTAGAATAGGGGATAGGAAGACTTCAGTCAAGTTTTATATAGGAATTAGTGGTGAACTGAATCTTAAAAGAATGAGTGAAATTTGAATGTACATCAGAAGAAATAGTTTGACAAAAAGCAGCAGGTCAGCACAGGTAGTTTGAGGAGAAAGTGGCATTCCACTTCAGCTGATACTTAAAGGTATTGAGGAGATTACTCAGGGATACTTTATGGAACACCTTGAAAACCAGACTAAGAACTTCAGACTTTACTCTCTGATACTGGAGAGCCGTTGAATTGTTTTGTTTTGTTTCTTAGTGAAGGGCACACAGGAGTGAGTTGATCAGAATTGTACCTTGATCATGGAAAAAAATATTGAATAGAGTAGACTGAGCCTTGCCATTCCACATATAGGCAGAGAGCATCAGCATCACCTGGAAGCTTGTTAGAAATGTGGATCTACAGACTTCATTCAGCCAAGATGTTCAGAATCAGAATCTACATTTTAACACGTCCTCAGGTGATTACTATGGACATTAAAGGTTGATCAGCTCTGGGTTAGAAGACTAGACAGAAAAACCAAAGTCAGAGAAACTTGGAGAATAATTACAGTAATTCTGATAAAAGATTTAAAGCATAGGAATACAAAGGATTGTATAGATTTTTTTTTTTTAGATTGTGGAAGACAAATTTCTAGAACTTAGCTACTATTTTGACAAGGACTATATCCAAGGTAATGAAAGTTTCTAAAGCGGGGCCTGCTGGCTCATACCTGTAATCCTAGCACTCTGGGAGGCCGAGGTGGAAGGATCACTTGAGGTCAGGAGTTCGAGACCAGCCTAAGGGAGACCCCGTCTCTACTTAAAATAGAAAAATTAGCCAGATGTGGTGGGGTGTACCTGTAGGCCCAGCTACTTGGGAGGCTGAGGCAGGAAGATCACTTGAGCCCAGTGAGCCCAGGAGTTGGAGGTTGCAGTGAGCTATGATGACATCACTGCACTCTAGCCGGGATGACAGAGAGATTCTGTCTGGGTGACTTGAAGGTGAGTAAGATCAAGTGTGGGTTAAAGAAGTTAATGAGTTTGTTTTTTTGAAATGTCTTACATTTGTAGTAAATGTTTGATAATGGTTCGTTGAACTACAGCTAAATTGAATGCATATCCAGATAGAGATTGCCAGCGGATTTGAATGTGGGACTGAATTTTAGGAATGAGGTTAGGTTTAGCAATATAGATTGAGGGTCATCTGCACTGAAGTGATAACTGAAGACAAAGGAGAGATGAACTCACAAAGGAAAAGTGTGTACTGTAAAAAGTGGGAGAGCACAATTTTAAGGAGCTTTTACAGTAAGGTGCTGGAAAAAGATCAGGTGTTAATTTTTGGTGTCATATGATTTGTGATGTAATGATAACGAATTAGTGACAAACATAATTTCTCTCCTATTTTCCCTTTCTTTCAACTGTTACAGAGCAAGGCTTTCGCAAAGATGGATATTTTGGTGACTGAGACAGAAGAACTAGCAGAGAATATACTCAAGTGGCGAAAACAACAAAATGAAGTTTCTTCTTATATTCCCAAAATATTAGCTGAAGAAAATTATCTTCATAAACATGACATTATTATGCCTTCTTTACCTTTTACTTCTAAAGTTCATATCCAAACTATTATTACCAAGTGATCATCAACTTTATTTTTGCTTAATTATATGTAGTCATATATAAAATTCATTTCTAGTCAATTGCGATGTATTTTATAGGCTTTGCTGCTAGCAATACTGAAAGAGCCTTCTTTCTATTGGAGGGTTCAGGTTCATTAAGACCAAACTGACTTTTTCTTTGTTTTTCATATATTTTCATTCCACTTTTCAGTAAAGCTACTAAAGATTAAATATAATTATGATAATGGGTTAACATAAGTGAATTAACCATTTCTCAAGCAGTAAATTCTTTATTGTCTCTTTTAAAAAAATGCATGTTTCTGAATTAGAAGAGTCTTCTTGAATTGAAAATGTCTGTGATTATCCCTGTGGGATTGTCAGTGAGCATGCAGAACAGAATACCATAGCAGGCTTCTCATCCTTTGAAAGGTCTGCTTACAAGGTTGGTCCTTGGCTGGTGCATCTGGGAACTTCGATATCAGGATGTGTCTTAGTCCATTTTCTGCTGCTATAACAAAATACCACAGACTGGATAATTTATAAAGAGCAGAAGTTTATCTGGCTCATGGTTCTAGAGGTTAGGACGTCCAAGAGCACACATGGCACCAGAGTCTGGCAACAGTAATGCCATGGCAGAAGGCATGGCCTTCTCATGGCCAATTGAGCATGAGAGATATATGGGGCCAAACTTATCCTTGTATCATAATGAGAGGGTTCCCTCCACACACTAATAAGAATGGTTCACTGTGACCAAGCTGTTAGTATATTGTGGTTTGTGCTGAACACCTGCTTTCCTTCTGGGAGTCTAGAATTTTGGTACATGGTAGGTAGAAATTACATATGTGACCAGCCCCCAGTAAAAACCCTGGGCACTGCATCTCAAACGAGCTTCCCTGATAGGCATTTCACATGTTGTCACAATTCAGGTGCTGGCAGAATGAAGCACATTCTATGTGACTTCACTGGCAGAGGACATTGGAAGATTGTGCCTGGTTTCCCCTGTGTACCTTTTTCCTTTTCTGTTTTGTTTTTGCTGTAATAACTCACAGCTGTGAGTGTGATGATATGCTGAGTTCTGTGACTCCTCCTATCATTCAACCTGGGGGTAGTCTTGGGGACCCTGACACACTAAGCAATTCCTGAAGGTGATTACTGGCAGCCTTAGGAATAGAAAAGAAAAAAGGTAGAACAAATAAAAGAAAAAGGCACATTATGGTAAAAATTTAGAGGTTTACCTTGTAAGTGCTCAGATATTTTACCTCAGGTTATTGTGTACATAGTAGGAAATGTTGGTAATACTGCCTCAAGATGTACTCATTTTTATCAGTACTATACCCCTGGCTTATTTTATTTTTAGACTTGGGGTTCTGTTTTGCTTTAAAATGTGTGTATCAGTATTTTTATACTGTTAAATTCACTATATCTTAGGGGTTCAATGAACCTTGTATTCATCACGCTCATTAACACAAGAAGACTTCAACAGTGATGAGTAAAGGAGTTCATAAGGAAGCGGGATCATTACCAAGAATACCCTGCTAAAACAACAGGAATCATGTTTTGCAGCCTACTTTGCTAATTTTTGCAAATGGGATACAGAAGAGTGATTGTAATATCTTGAACATTATCAAAATACTTAAGCAAAACCATTAGTTGTGTTTCATCTGAAATCTGTTCACACTCAGCCTTGGCTTCAAAACACCTTACTATGCTATTTCGTCATGTGATTTCATATATATGTGTTTGTGTGTATATATATATATGTCACATGTCACAAATACTGATATGCCAGGTTTTTTAAACATTTTTTGTGTCTTTTTCCAAATATAAAAATAACTGTTGATTTCTAACTAAAATTTTGTAGCCCTAATCTGAATCCTAAATTCTTGATTCAGACTAGAGCTACAGATTCTCTATTGAACTTACACAGTATGTACATATAGGCTATCTGACTCAAAAGAGCTTGAGGTAAGTTAAGGTCTACCTCAGAAAAAAGCTAATTTAATACTATTCTACAGTCAGTAAGTGCTGATTAATTTTTTTCTCTAAATTCAACTTTTATATATGTGGATACTAAAAACAAAAAATTACCTCTAAGTCGGGCTTGGTGGGTCGTGCCTGTAATCCCAGCTGCTTGGGAGCCTGAGGAGAGGATTGATTGAGCCCAGCATTTCAAGTCCAGTGTGGGCAACATAGCAAGATCCTATCTCTAATTTGAAGAAGAAAAGAAAGCTCTGGAATGTCTTTTTTTCTACTTACACTAGGAGAAGTGTGTGAGATTTGCAGATTTACTTCCAGCATAATAATGATGCCAATTTGTGAAGACTATTCTGGAGGAATTGAGGTGCTGCCTGGTTTTTCTGTTTTAGTCCTTTCTCTGATCTGTGATTCTGCCAGACTGATCCCTGATTTATCCTCTCAAACCTCCAATAAAGGCATGAAGTTAGTCTGCAGAATAGGAGAACCTAAAAGGTTTTTTGTTTGTTTTTTTTTTTTCCAGACAAGAGTCTCACTCTGTTGCCCGGGCTAGAGTGCCATGGTGTCAGCCTAGCACACAGCAACCTCAAACTCCTGGGCTCAAGTGATCCTTCTGCCTCAGCCTCCTGAGTAGCTGGGACTACAAGCATGCACCACCATGCCTGGCTAATTTTTTCTATATATTTCTAGTTGGCCAATTAATTTGTTTCTATTTTTAGTAGAGAGGGGGTCTCACTCTTGCTCAGGCTGGTTTCGAACTCCTGACCTTGAGCGATCCGCCTGCCTCAGCCTCCCAGAGTGCTAGGATTACAGGCGTGAGCCACCGCACCCGGCCCCCTAAAAGGTTTTTTGACACGCAAAATCTTCAATAGAGTTGGGATATTAATAAAACCGTGATTAGTATATTATGGGATTTCTTCAAATCCCTGTAAAACAAATGAATTTACATAAAAGATTCCACAATTTGAGTAATACAGTTATGTAAGTGAGTTTATTGAACTGTGTGTATCAACTTATACATGAAATCTCTTTGATAAATATATTGGAAGACATTTTGGAGTTTTGGGGCAATTTGAAAAAACCTGAAGATGAACCATGTAGCCTAGAAATATAAAAAAAAATTAAGAAAAAGGTATGTCATGAATGCATAAAATATTTGTAGATACTGGTTTGTTTTATTCTTATGTATTTTGCATCATGTTTAGTGCAATACCATAAACCTTGAATAACACTGTAGCACCCATGTGAAGTGCCACTAGTAATGCTAGAAGTGCTCCCAAGAAGCAAAGTCATGACATTATAAGAAAAGTTTGAATTGCTTGATATGTACTGTAGATTGAGGTCTGCAGCTGCAATTGCCCACCATTTCAAGGTAAATGAATCCAATATAAGGTCAGGAATTTGAGACTTTGAGACCAGCCTGAGCAAGAGTGAGAACCCATCTCTACAAAATATAGAAAACTTAGCCAGACGTGGTGGCACGTGTATGTCGTCCCAGCTACCCTGGAAGTTGAGGCAGGAGGATCACTTGAGCCCAGGACTTTGAGGTTGCAGTGAGCTATGATGATGTCACTGCACTCTAGCCCAGGCAATAGAGCAAGAATCTGCCAATCAGTCTATCAATAAGTAATAAAAATAAATAAATAAAAAATAAAGGAAGCTATCAAAGACTACTGGAGCTGATCTAAAAGTCAATGAGGCTCCCGCTGGCAAAAGTTGGGGCTATTTGGCCATGAAGAGAAATAGTAACTGCAAAGGCCTGAAGCAAATCAAATAAGCTTAAATCTGTGAGTTTATAATGATACTTAAAAAAAGAAAAACCTCATTAGCTACCTTTTTAGAGTGCTAGGAAACCATCTTATTTTGAAAACTGGTAAATAAAGGAAAAGGATCAAGCATTTGTCTTGCCTTTGCTATGTGAACTGTACCTCAGGGTAACCAAATAGTTGATGAGAAGCTTGCTCTTTGTAGAAGTATTTTAAATCATAAATGAAGAATGATAAAATCGGAATATCATCACTTTGCAAACCCTAATGAAATGATAACCTAGTTAGCTCAGATGATGATCATTAGTGGTTGCAAATAGCACAAAAAAAAGGACAGGTGCCTATTGATTTAATCAACACTCTGTATCAAACTACCATCTACAGAAAATACAGAGAATAAAACATTTAAATATTACCACAGGATCAATCTGCAAAATCTAGTCTGTGGGTAATTTGTAGGAAAAATGGCCTGGGTTTTTTAAATTTCAAAATATTAAGGGAGTATCAATGTTTTTGTTACATGGATACCTTTTATAATGCTTAAGTTGGGGCTTTTAGTGTGCTCATTACCTGAATAGTGTTCATTGTACCTAATAGGTAAGTTTTTACCCCTCCCTCCATCTTGACATCCAGTTACCTTTATATCTCTTTGTGCCCATTGATTAGCTCCCAATTATTGGAAGTACATGTGGTGTTTGTTTTTCCATTCCTGAGATACTTCAATTAGGATAATTGTCTCCAGTTCCATCCAAGTTATTGCAAAAGACTTTATTTCATTCCTTTTTATGGCTGAGTAATACTCCATGGTGTATCTATATCACATTTTCTTAGTGCACTCATGAGTTAATTGATGGGCACTTAGGTTGATTCCACATCTTTGCAATTTTAAATTGTGCTGTGATAAATATTTCAGTGCAGGTGTCTTTTTGATAAAATTACTTCTTTTCCTTTGGGTAGATACTCAGTAGTGACATTGCTGGATCTAATGGTAAGACTACATTTTTTTCTTTGAGGAATCTCCATACTGTTTTCCATAGAGGTGGTTCTGATTTACAGCCCCACTAACAGTGTATAAGCATTCCTTTCTCTTTGCATGCATGCCAGCATCTACTGGTTTTTGAGTTTTTAATAATGGCCATTCTGACAGGGGTAAGGTGGTATTTCATTGTGGTTTTAATTTTTTTTAAATAAATAAGTGCTAAAGGGGGAAAAGAGAGGGACGAGAAAACTATAAGATTAAAAGACACACCAAACTTTAATCTGGATACTGATTCAAACAGAGACTATTAAAAAAACATGAGACAATCAGAGAAATTTGAACCCTCAATATTTGATGGTATTAAGGAACAAATGTTCTTGGATAATGGTTTTGTGGTTATGTCAAAAAGGGAGTCCTTGGCTGGGTGTGGTGGCTCATTCCTGTAATCCTAGCACTTTGGGAGGCCAAGGTAGGAGGATCAAGTGATTGAGGCCAGGAATTCAAGACCAGCCTGAGCAACATAGTAAGACCCCCATCTCTACAAAAATTTTTTAAAATTAGTCAGGTGTGGTAGCACATGCCTGTAGCCGTAGGCTGGTCTTGAACTCCTGGCCTCAAGTGATCCTCCTGCCTCAGCCTCCCAAAGTGCTAGGATTATAAGCATGAGCCACTGCACCCAGCTGGAAATAAAATATTTGTTAAATAATTGATTACCTGCATAGTCCCCTCCCTCACTTTCTTCAAATCTATTCAAATGTCACCTTATCAGTGAAGCCTTTCTTGAAGAGTCTATACAAAACAGCACATTTCCCCCTGCCTACACACACAGAGACTATTGCTATATCTCCTCACTTTTGTTAAAATAGAGACCATATTGACAGAATGGACTCTTTGTGGCAATAAAATACCAAATTATAAATAGGATCTAAGGTCATGCCAGGAAAATGTTAAATATCCCTACACTTAAAGAATAAACTATGTTCTAAGTGCCACAAGGTTTTTCTTTTTTTCTAGCAGCCAAACAAGCACTGGCCTCAAGATAAGCAATATTGAAACAACCACAGCTCATCCACCACCAGATGTTAATAGACCCGGTTTCACAAGGCATAACTGCAGCTTTCATTGAATAAGAGACTGATTTCAGTAACTTTCTCTTGATAAGAGACCACTGACCATGGACTGGTTCTGGCTGGGTTACAGAGGCTGTGAGCTGAGTGCCTTTATGTCCCTGCTTCATCTTTTGAAGTATAGGGCTTAATTGAAATACATTTATATGTTAAGTTTCCATCCCAAAGTGAACACGGGACCTATGTAACATGCATGTTTGCTTATTATACATGTATGCGTCCTCCCATTCATGAATGTTCATAGCTCCTCCTATAACCTGTTGAATATGTATACTTAGCCAACCTCTTCAGCATAAATTCCTCGCTGAACCTCCCTCCCTCCCTCCAAGTTCCGGTCTCTGATTTCCTCTGCTTCCCTGCCTGCAGGTTGTGATCCCCTTCTTAGGAAATAAAGCTTTCCTCTTCTACATTTATAGAACTCATGATTTTAAGTTGACAGCTTTTAAAATTGCACTTATCACCATTTGACATGTTATATATTTATGTATTTATCTCTTTCCCCGCTTTCCTGTAGATTCTAATTTCCATGAAAGCAGAGACTTTATTTTGTTTGACACTGTATCCTCAGTGCCTTAGATCGGTGCTTGATTCAATAGCATTTCTTGGATGAACTAATAAACCAATTCTGATCACACAGCATTTCCTCCACTACCACAAACACCGCCAGGGTTGCCATGAGATTACAGCACAATCGAGAGAAACTAGCCAGTAAGCACCCTAAATTCTTCTCCATGCTCCAAATGCTCTATACAAGGAACTGCAAAACATCAGTGTTGCCCATTTCGTTTCTGCCTTTATTTACTTATTTTGAGACGGGTTCTCGCTGTGCGTCCCAGGCTGGATCAACGCGCACTGTGTCCTCTAATTCTGGGCTCAAGAGATGCTCCCGCCTCAGCCTCCGGAGTGGCTGGGAGCACGTCACTTGTGCAACATCGCACCCGGCTAGCCCTTAAAATTTAACCATAGAACTGACAGCTCAGGCCAATGCAGTGAGTAAAAATATTTAGCAAGCCAGGCGGGCATCGTGGAGCACACCTGTAGTCCCAGCTACTCGGGAGCCTTAGGCGGGAGGACTGCTTAAGCCCAGGAGCTGGAGGCTGCAGTGAACTATGATGGAGCCATTGAACTCCAACCTAGGCGACAGAGAGAGACCTCATCTCTTAAAAAAAAAAATAGCAAATTCCATTGCAAACCTTCGGACGTTTAACCAAAACAGATTTACTTGACTCTATATTGCATGGACATCAAGTTCAAGACAAAGGCTATTGGGGCCGGGCGCGGTGGCTCACGCCTGTAATCCTGGCACTCTGGGAGGCCGAGGTGGGCGGATCGCTCAAAGGTCAGGAGTTCCAAACCAGCCTGAGTAAGAGCGAGACCCCATCTCTACTAAAAATACAAAGAAATTAATTGGCCAGCTAAAATATATAGAAAAAATTAGCCAGGCATGGTGGTGCATGCCTGTAGTTCCAGCTACCCCGGAGGCTGACGCAGGAGGATCTCTTGAGCCCAGGAGTTTGAGGTTGCTGTGAGCTAGGCTGACGCCATGGCACTCTAGCCCGGGCAACAAAGTGAGACCGTCTCCAAAAAAAAAAAAAAAAAGGAACAAAGGCTATTTCCCAGTATGCAGGGCCGGGAACTACAGACAGTCCACTCCCTTGCGACCACACGACTCAGCATTCGCAGAGGCTCTGCAAGCACCCGCTGACCCCGGCAGCAGCGCGCGCATGGGCAGTGACGTCCCAGGAGACGAACAGCGTGGGGGTAGGGGCGGGGCCAGGCATCCTCCCGCCCACTGGGCTCAGGATTGGCCAACGCTCTGCCGGCACCGCCCTTCTCGGGCTGCGGCACGCACTAGGGCGGAGGCATCCCCGGAGGCGTGTCGGATGGTGCGAGGCGGGGCGGGGCCGGGTGTCCTCCCGCCCACGTGGCTCAGGATTGGCCAATACTCCGCGGGCTCCGCCCCGCTCGGGTTGCTACGCGCTCTTGGGCGGGGGTGTCCCCAGAGGCGCGTGGGACGGGCGGGGCTGGGGCAGGGGATGCAGCCGCTGGGCTGACCTGCTGGAGTAGGGTTGTGGCCTTGGGATGGCGAACGTGCGAGTAGCCGTGAGGGTCCGGCCACTCAGCAAGAGGTGAGTGTAGGCGGGAGGGGGCGCCTGAGCCGTCAAGTGAACTGAGAGAAGCGCGAGGTCCCCGCCACCCCCTCAAGAGATTCTGGCGGGGAGAAATCAGACACAAAGTGACCTGGGGGTTCAGGGTCCGGAAACCACGAAGGCTTGGCGGGACAGGGCCTCTGTCGAGCTTTCGCGTCGTGCTCTGGGCGATAGCGGTTCCCAGATGGCCTAAGGGAAGGGCCGCCCCGTGCGAATGTCCCGGGCGTCCTGCCAGCGGGAGTTTCGAGGGACCGCTGCTCAAGTCTTGGTGCACCGGCTTGGGCCTTTCTCCCGCGGCACGTTGAGAAAGGCTGGGAGAGGGATGGGCAGCCTCCTCTGTCTTCTTGGTGGCTCTGGAGTACCCGTGAGGACTGAGGCAGACTGGTGTGTATTTCTGGGAGCATGTGAATTTCTCTGCGAAGATGTGGAGAAAGCAGATTGTAAGGGCGTTGAGAGGGAAATTGAGGCCCAGCGAGATCCTGGTTTCATCAAGTATGCTGACAGCTTACTTGATCAAGGGCAGAACTGGGAAGTACGGGAAGTTACTCCAATCTCTTCCCTCAGCGTCCTCAGTGCTCATTTCCTCATGAGTAAATCTGATCCTGCACCTCTCTCAGCTCTTGAGGCATCCAGTGTCCAGCCACATAATTTCTTCTCTTTTTCACTAATTTTCCACTCATGTTTGGAAAGTCAGGAAAGGCTTTGAAGAAGGGTTGGTATTTGAACTGTTTTTTAAAGATCTGTTAGAGTTTGCTGTTGGAGAAAGCGTTAAGAGCCCTTTGTGTAGTAAGAAATATTAATATCAAGAGCAAAGGACTTAAGCTGTTAGGGAACAGAGATAAGTTTTTTTTGGGGGGGGGCGGTTGTCGGAGAGGAAGCGATAAAAGATAAAGCTGGTAGAGTGTGGCTTTGGGACCAGAAGGTACATACTAGAATCATTTGGGAAGTTTAAAAATTTCCAGGACAGGCAAGGTGCAGTGGCTCGCGCCTGTAATCCTAATACTTTGGGAAGTTAAGGTGGGAAGATCACTTGAGGTCAGGAGTTTGAGACCAGCCTGAGCAAGACCCCGTCTCTACAAAAAATAGAAAAATTATCTGGGTGTGGTGGCCCACACCTGTAGTCCCAGCTACTTGGGAGACTGAGGCAGGAGCATTGCTTGAGCCCAGGAGTTTGAGGTTGCAGTGAGCTATGATGATGCCATTGCACTCTAGCCGGGGCAACAAAGTGAGACTCTGTCTCAAAAAAAACCAAACCAAACCAAAACAAAAAACCAGCACATAAAAAGAATTTGTTACTAGTGGGGATTATGTTTGTCTCCTACAGAAGTAATTGGCTTTGAAAAGTCTTGTAATTAACAGAATAAGAGTAATGAGAAGGGGGAAAGAAACACAAAGAGAATAGGAAAAAGGCAAAAGAGGTACAATGAAGAAAGAAGGAAAGCAACAGGTGCCTGAACTGTTGTGTTTTTATTAGTAAATGGCTTATGACAGACATCTGGCTTCTGCATAACTGGATACGGTGGCTCAGGAATGGGGTGGGGATCAGGGGTAGGGCTCACAGGTGCAGCTGCTACCCAGGAGGTAGCCTTTGGTAGATCCTGTTCTTGCAAAACTATTCCTTTTGGGTTCTCAGAATAACAGTATTGACCAGTCCTAACAGTAACTTCTCAGTTCCTTGGAAACTGGGAATTTATAAAAGCATCAGTTAGATTAAGAGAATGGTGTTGAAATTGGGTTGTTATTGGCAGCCGTGGTAGAGAATAACATATCTCATGAAACAAAAGTGAAAGGAAAAGAAGAGCACAAAAATTTATTTAGTTTTAGCTCAAGTTAAGCACCTTAAACAGCAAGTGGTAGAATGCCAAGACTGCAGATATCCAGGTGTGAGCAGATTATTGCAGGCTAAAGGTTCAGGAACAGATATGGATAAACTCAGTGTGGCTATAGCTAAGAAGTCCAGACCACTTCTCTCTTCTCCCAGAATCCTTTAGAGATGGCAGCTATACTCCTAGGTGTGTTAACATCTACAGTCTTTGCTGAGGCTCATCTGAATGTAAGGAATCTGCTGATTATGTGGTTTGTTGCAGCCTTCAAATTATTGGCACAGATTCAGTTAACAAAGTCATTGGATCTCATGTTGTATTTGGGAAGAAATCCTACAGATGATCTGGCTCAAGCTTCCATTTTTTGTTTTTTCCAGATGAGAAAATGGTCTTGTTTAAGGCCTAAAAGTAGGTAGAACCAAGATTTGATTCACCAGACCACATTGCTTCTTTTCTTTTTTTTTTTTTTTTTTCTTTCCGCATCAGTCAGCTCTTCATCCTTCTCACCAGCTCCTCTTGCCAGGTTATCGTGGCCAAGTAAATGTGAGGCTAGGACAGCCAAGGTGAGGCTTCTTACTTAAATGCCTCTCCCCTGGGGAGGATGCCTGGCCCCTCTACTCTAGGCTTGGCTGAGGGGAGGTAGAGTAGGCTGAGCCCACCCCTCAGGAAACCAAACCAGGCTCCTTCTTGAGACTACAGAGGAGTTGCATTGTTTCTCAAATGCCCATTTATTCAGTAGGATTAGAATTGACCCTCAATAAAATGATAGTACTGTATAGGAAATGTTTTTGATGTCTTCCCCTCTATCTCACAGTTGTTTCCCATAATCAGAAATTCTGTATCTCATAATAAGATAGTGCCCCTTGTCTATCCAAAAGCATTCACCATTAAGAGATGTTTGGTCTGCAAATACTGTAGGCTCTGGAACACTCCCCACTGTGCTGTCAGAAGTTACTTTTCACATACTATATAGCTTTCTGTTTCTCTTCTTTTTTAAAATCTGTAAAATAGGGATAACTACTTGAATGGTTTTTATGAAATTAAATAGACAAGTACATTATAAATATTTAGAGCCTGGCTCATTTTAAGTGTTTACTGAGATGTTCACTATTTGAATAACAACTATGTTCCTCAGTCCCCTGTACTTGGTTGTCTGGTTTTTAAAAGTTTTTTACAAGGAATAGATATTAAGTGATAATAGTTTGGTTATGTTCCCCTCTAGGACAGTGATTCTTAAACTATTAGTATACATAAAATCCACCTGGGGAGCTTGTTATACTGCAGCTTGTTAACATTCTTGACCCCCCCCAAAACAGAAAATTGAATTAGCCCCTCTCATCACCGTAATTCTGCTGTGGACTTACCCCTTTTCAAAAACTTTAACCCTAATGAATGAACGCCTATTGGTATATCCCAGAGGTAAGCGATAGTAGCAGCCATTCTGTCTTGTTTAAGGCTCCACCTCAGTAGATTTATTTTTTGAGACAGAGTCTTACTCTGTTGCCCAGGCCAGAGTGCCGTGGCGTCAGCCTAGCTCACAGCTACCTCAAACTCCTGGGCTCAAGCAATCCTTCTGCCTCAGCCTCCCGAATAGCTGGGACTAACAGGCATGTGCCACCATTTTCTATGTATTTTTAGTTGGCCAATTAATTTCTTTCTATTTTTAGTAGAGACAGGGTCTCGCTCTTGCTGAGGCTGGTTTCGAACTCCTGACCTTGAGCAATCCTCCCACCTCAGCCTCCCAGAGTGCTAGGATTACAGGCGTGAGACACCGCGCCTGGCCCACCTCAGTAGATTTAAATCAAGCTCTTAAGGCTAGCTCTCTGAAAGGCTGATGCCCTTTTTATTTAATTAGCCCTCATTTTATTCTAGGATATTTTGGAACTACTAGATTACCAATGGCAGTGGTCTAGATAGGGGAGGAGCAGCATCTCACCCCCCCATAGTGTCACATCTTTCTGCTAAGAGGTCAAGTTTGGGGCCCTTTTTTCCTTTTTTTTCCTTTGTTGCTTTATGCGAGAGAGTCCCAAATGAATCTTCACAAAAAGGCAAATTTTAAAGAATTGGATGATAGATTTTTTTTTTCTTTGTAACAGAGTCTTTCTCTGTCACCTGGGCTAGAGTGCAGTGGTGTCATCATAGCTCACTGCAACTTCAAACTTCTGGGCTCAAGCAATCCCCTCGCTTCAGCCTCCTTAGTAAGTGGGACTACAGGTGCATGCTACTGCACCTGGCTAATTTTTTCTATTTTTTGTAGAGACAGGATCTCACTATGTTGCCCAGACTTGTCTTGAACTCCTGGCCTCAAGGGACTCTCCTGCCTGAGCCTTCCAAAGTGCTAAGATTATAGGCATGAGTCACTGTGCCTGGCCCCAGATGATAGATTTGAAAAATTTATTGTATGATTTTTTTCTTTATTGTCCTAATTTACTGTAATCAGTATATTTTATAGTGGGTAGAGGGATAATAAACCAACATTAAGATGCAGGAAAAAAAAGTGTTATCTTGTAAAATGTTAACACCAAAGATGAAAGATTATCTGAGGTCTGGGGGTGAGGGAAGTGGGCAGTTTTAGCTTCTGATGGGCAGATTATGATCTTGAAGGATTAAAAATATCCCTCCCACTTTAAGTACCATCTAGTATGAAGTGGGCAAGAAAGTGCGTTAGGGCCTTGAGGAAATTTAAGTGACAGAAATATTACCTGGGAGGGAGAAATTTTCTATCTAGGACTTTCTCCCAGACTCACAGATTTTTTAAAAAAAATCTTAAATCTAAAGACCTCTGTCTCACTGTGCTCCCCCCTCCCCAATCCTCTACTTCTGTGGTCCCCAACCCTGGGGGGCCACAGAGCTCCACCACACCACACCCCCCTCCCCAGTCCTGTCCGTGGAAAAATTATCTTCCCCGAAACTTAGGAAGGGGGGAGTCACAGAACAGGAGGTGAGCGGCAGGCAAGTGAAAGAAGCTTCATCTGTATTTACAGCTGCTCCCCTCCCTGTTGCTGGTATCACCGCCTGAACTCTGCCTCCTCCCTCATCCCACCCCAAATACTTGGAAAAATTGTCTTCCATGGGACTGGTCCCTGGTGCCAAAAAGGTTGGGGACCACTGCTGCTGTACATCACAGCCTGGGAAGCCTGAGGAAGGATAAAAATGAGACTGCTGAAGGTGTTGTCTCAACTTCCAGGTCCCAGGCTGGGAGTAATTTGATTGATAACTTTCACTGTAGTGGAGGAGGTGATTATTATTTCATTTTATTTTATTATTATTTTTTTTTAGAGACAGGAGGTCTCACTTTTATTGCCCAGGCTAGACTGCAGTGGTATGATCATAGCTTACTGCAACCTGCAGCTCCTGGGCTCAAGTGATATTCCTGTCTCAGCTGTAATATAGCTAGGACTACAGGCTTGGGCCACCATACCTGGCCAGTTTTTTGGATTTTTTTTTTATGTTTTGTAGAGAAAAGGTCTTATTGCCCAGGCTGGTCTTGATCTCCTGGCCTCAAGCAATCCTCCTGCCTTGGCCTCCCAAAGTACTGGGATTACAGGTGTGAGCCATTCCGCCCAGCTGCCAATTAATGTAATTCTCCTGTTAACTTTATGTTCTACAGCTGAAGCTCTTTGTTATGAAAAAAGATGGGTTTCAGGTATGTGAGTCACCTGAATTAAATCCTTTTAAGTGAATGTAGAGGTTGGTTAGTTGTTAGCATTGTTACCACATAACTGTAATACACAGATTCTTAAGGATCTCATTCTGATTTAAGAAGATGTAAAGAAAGAATTTGAGAAATACGTTCTCAGGGTGTCAACAGAGAGGACTCCGATACCGTTTTCATTAGTATCCATGTTCAAAATCCCAGAGAAAATGTGAGATGATGCCATGTTATGTACTGGACCAAGGATACTCTCTAGAGTTTCTAAGCCTGACTTCTAAAATATAGTTAAGAGCCCAGGCTTTGTGGTCAGACAAATCTGGGTTTACATATCAGCATTGCCACTGCTTTTGATAATTTCTCTCAGCTTCCATCTGTAGGAAGCTATGTCTGGAGGATATGTTAGGATAGCATAAGATAAAGTACAGTATGTAGTGCACCTAATACAGTGCCTCATGCATAGAGGGTGCTCAGTAAGTGGTGACTTTTAGCTGTTCCAGAGCCAAATTCTAATGATCCAGGGAAACATGCCAGCTAGCAGACTGCTTGACGTGATGTTTACAGCTATTTATGGAGACAGACACTTCACTTATGGGTACGGCAGAAGAGAAACATTTTGTCCCAGTAGCGCTGGTCTCAGCGCTTCTTTTTTCTTCACTTAAAAAAAAAGCAACATTTCTTCTCATATGGGTTTGGGTCTTGTTTCTAGGGAGACCAAAGAAGGGGGAAGAATTATTGTGGAACTTGATGGAAAAGTGGCAAAAATCAGGAATTTAAAGGTAAGCCCGAAATTGCTTTCCATTTTCTTTCCACCGGGGACCTAGTATTATTACAGGGGCTTCTGGGGTGCAGATGTGTATGTGAATGTGTTTAGAGTTGGGAATGAAAGGGTATATAAGGGGAATTGTGGGAAGTGTCATAAAGTAAAAAAATCAACCAAGAAATAAGTGTAGGGCATTTGGTTGCTACAGCCTGAATTCTATCAAATGGGGCACAGCTGTTTTGGAAATTGGTTGGTAGCTGCATTGAAAGTAAACACAGGCGGTATTATGGGGGTCATGTTTAGCTTAAGTCATGCTGGGCATGACAATCCATGTGTCTGTTTAACTCACCTGACCATCAGTTAGACTTGGTCCCAACCCTTTCCATTGCTATCACTTCAGCTAGAGGTATTATTAGGAATTCAGTATGCACCTGCTAATGCAGGATTCATTTTGGCCATAGTGAGGGCCAGGTAACAGCCTTCAGATCCCTGAAGGGAGTCAGTCACTAGCCTGAGTCTTGTTACAAACTGTTTTTCACAAATCCAGCTAAATTTTGAGTTACAATTGGTCAAACACAGAGAACTTCCTCCTACACCCTCCACCTCTTAGGGCTAATTTTTTTACCCCGTTCTTCCATTTACCAAACCAGCAGAAGACAGAAGGGATTCTCCCTTTCTGGGCCTTGAGGAGTGGAGAGAAGACAGGGGAAGCTGACCATGAAACTACTGCTATAGTCAGCTTGCAGGTGGTGGTGCTTAGCATTCATGAGAGGTGAGGAAACTGGCAAAAGTGAGGATTACTTGGACCTCAGGCCTAAAAGCTATGCCCATTTTCATGTTACTCCTGTGGTGTGATCTGTTTCTTTTTGCCAGTAGCTCTTTGCCAAAAGAGAACAGGACCTGCCAAACTATCAATTGGAGCTCCGCAGGGACAAAGGACCTTTTATTGTCTCCTGTCTCTTCTTTATCTCTGTTTCCTAATTACTTCAGCTGCTTTGTTTTGAGATCTCATATTTTTGGTTCTTAAGAATAAATCTCAGTGAAGATCAAACTTTAACTTGCCCCCTACACACCTCCCTGGGGCTGCTTACTTCCCTGATGTCAATTATCCACTAAGAATCTCTTAATCATTCTGATAGCCTCATTTCGTGTCTAATTTATGATGGCTCGTGCCAGTATTGTCTTTCCCTGTCCAGAGTGGAAATTTGAAATAGTTACGACAAGGCATTTCTGTGAATAATGCCGTTTTCCCCAGTACCTGGAAGTCTGTGCAGTTCTAAGCTGTGGCTCTACCTTCACCTACTTTGAGCAGTTGGATTGCTCCTGGCTCTTCTCTCCAGTGTGGTTTCTAATTTACTGGGGGTGAATACCCCAGGGACCTCAATGATAGGCCCAGGGATTGGAACTGCTCATGTATTCCCAATACCCTCTGCAGAAGTACTTAGAGAAGAAATAATACAGGTTGAACATTGGCTATTTGAAAATCTGAAAACTGAAATGCTGCAAAATCTGCAACTTTGAGTGCTGGTGTGACCCCACAAGTGGAAAAATTTCATACTTCATATGAGAGATTGCAGTCAAAACGCAGTTAAAACTTTGTTTCATGCACAAAACTATTAAAAACATTGTATAAAATTACCTTCAGGCTATGTGTATAAGGTATCTATGAAACATAAATGAATTTCCTATATAGACTTGGTTCCCATCCCAAAGATATCTCGTGATGTATATGCAGATATTCCAAGATGCAAAAAATTCTGAAATCCAAAACATCTGGAATACTTTTAGTCCCAAGCATTTTGGATAAGGGGTACTCAACCTGTAGTGATAAGAAGATGCCCAGAGAAGGAGAGAATTTCTCTCCCAAGTTTTCTTATGTTTCTTATGGTTGGTTTACATGTAGGCTGATACATGATAGTATGATAGACTCATTTAGTTCTCTGGCACTCAGTACCTCCTTTTTTTCTTTTTCAGGTAGATATAGTAAACATTCTCATGACCAGTCCATGTCTCTAGCTAAAGTAGAGGGTAATCAAGTGCCACTGGCCAGATTCTGATATTATGATAAAGAAGACACAGGATTCTTTGTTTAATTCTAGGTGGACAATCGACCAGATAACTTTGGGGACTGCCGGGAGAAGATTGTGGCATTCGGCTTTGATTACTGCTACTGGTCAGTCGACCCAGAAGACCCCCAGTATGCATCACAGGATGTGGTAATGTCACTTATCATTTTAATTTCATTCTCTTCAGTTCTTTTAAAAGTTATTTAAAACGTTTATTATAAAGATACTTTTCAAGGTTGTTATGGCACAATTGCACAGATTGGAAATACTCTAATTGGTACTTTAATCCATAAGAAAATTTCAATACAGCTGATAGGTTTTCAAAAGGAAGAAACTTCAGAGCCAGGTACAGTGGTGTGCACCTGTAGTCCCAGCTACTCAGGAGGCTGAGGTGGGAGGATTGCTTGAGGCCAGGAGTTTGAGACCAGCTTGGGCAAAATAGCAAGACCCCCTCCCTACAAAAAATGAGAAAAATTACCTGGGCATGGGGTGTTGTGGTGCACACTTATAGTCCTAGCTACGATCTCGTGAGCCCAGAAATTCAAGGCTGCAGTGAGCTATCATCATGTTGCTGCACTCCAGCCAGGGTGACAGAGCAAGATCCTGTCTCTTAAAAAACAAACAAACAAAACCACGAAGAAACTTTCAATACATCAAGGAACCATTGGCCTTTCCAAGTTAATCATTTCTATGGTAACGTTAATAAAAGAAACTTATTTCAAATGCAGTAATCGCATCATGTGTTTCCTCAGTGCTTCATAAATGGATAATTATTGAGAAATTAACTTGGAATCTGGGCCCTGACTACTTCTTACTTACGATATTTTGGTCTGAAACTAATGATGTTTTTGTCTGAGAAATGGTAGTGAGACATACTAGCTCCAGAAAGAACAAAGGAGGTGGGAAAAGACTGCTTGCTCAGGGCGTGGAAGTTGGCTAGTGTCCATTTAGTATTGGGCCTCAGTATGATTCAGATGGGTATAATGTTAGTTCAGGTAGTGTTCTGCTCCTATATTAGGTGAATGACCTTGTATGTAACACAAGGGTTCAAGAATCCCAGGGGATAGTATCTTCTTTGAGCCCCAGGGTTATACTTATTCCCTTAGGCAGAGTGGGAAAGGGGTAGACAACTAGTCTATCAGCGTGCAAGGTATATAGGAGGCAGATTCTACTGATGAGCTCTATCAGGATTGAGAGGACTAACTAAGGTCACCCTTTCTGTGTCTTATAGTTCTGCTTAGCATGCTCTCAAGGTTGCGAGGCGGTAGGAGGTGTTGCCAGTGGGTCTACAGGACTTTGCTGTTTCTGTGAATCGGCAACATTGTCGTGGTTTGAGCACTGTTGAAGGCCATGCACTCAGTTCCCATCGTGGCCAGCAAGCCTTGCCTCATTCACTTATGTCACCCCGGCAGCCACCAGTGTACTCTGTGAAAGTCCATCCCTAAAATTAGAACAGCCATTTATTTGGCCTTTCATGGTTCAGTAACATACTTACATATGAAAGAAAAGAATATTATGGGACTATGTCTTAGGAAATACCATTGGAAATAAGTCTATATATCTTTGAATAAAAAGCCAAAGTGTGTTTTCTGCCAAATATTTTAGTCTTTTGGGAAACTCTTAATAATCATGCCAGAGGAACAACATTAGCAAGTCTGAGTGACTTAGAGGTGGCAGTATTGATTTTCTGCTGATGCAGACTTCTGAAGACGATTGAATAGTTCTAAACCATGGAAGTGTGATTACGCCATTCTTCCCTTCTTAGGTTAATATGTGGAAACAAGACCCTAGACTCCTTTGGGATTTGTTGTCTTTGTGAGCCCCTTCTGTTACAAGCACCCCACTTTTGTAGTCCCAGCATGTTTGCTATAAATGCTCAGTGGAAAAGGGCATTGTAGACATTACCTTCCACCTACTGAATCTTCTCTGTCCTTTGGAATACAAGGACATTGGTAGGTCCATGCTTATTATCTTGATTTTTATCCCAACACTCAAGTGTGTATGAGGTATCTGGTTACTGGTATTTGTAACTGTTCCATTGAGATCCTCCAAGAAGAGCCAGGGAAGTAACTGACAGAGAGGATGGGACTCCTACAGAAGTCCACAGTTGTGATCACATCTGTGGCATAGAAGACAGTGGTCTTTCTGTTAACAGAACATATGAGCATCCGATAACTGTTTCAGACCACCTTGGCTATGGTTATACCTGTGCTGTTCTGTACATAGAAAGAATTAACTGTTTTGTGTAACATTTGATAAATCAGTAATTTTGCAGGAGATGTGTATGTGTTAAAATAAAACATACGTATATACACACTTATATCAGCTTATTATCGATGAGCTTGGGTATGAGTTTAGTTGTGAGGCCCATGTTTTACATTTATGTGGCTTAATTGTATAAAAATAATCTAGTGAAAGCCCAAAAGGCATAGAGGAGGGGAATTCATAAATGTAATTCTTCTGTTGCCTGCCTTGAAATGTAATCTTGAGATCCAGACAGGAAGCCTGTGCAGAGAGATAAAACCGATGTCTCCTGAGGTTTATTCCAGCTTGTTTATTAGTTGTCTGAGTCCCTCATCAGTCCCAAGAGAAGTCAGAATAGAAGAGAGAAGGAAGGGAACCTCTGTCACAAGTCATAGTAGGGCCAGAGGTCCCAGAATAGTGGCAGGACTCACATCCACATGACCCAGTCAAGAGCCTCACTGCTTTCACACACAAATTGGAGCCCAGACTTAACCTTAATCATTCTGGCTCTGAGGCTACCAGGGGTAGGAGTGGCAGAATTCATAAAATCTTAGGACTTGGGGTGAGAAAGAATTTGGATATAATCCAGTTCATCCTCTCCACAGCATGTGTGATCAAATTTGGAGGGGAGAGGTCAGTCTTATTGAAGTATAATTTAGATACTGTAAAATTCACCTTTTTAGTGTACAGTTCTATGAGTTTTGACAGTTACATACAGGTGTGTGGCTGACACCACAATCAATATATAAAACAGTCCATCATCCTCAAAATTCCTTTATGTTCCTTTGTAGTCTATCTACCCTACCCCCAGCCCCTGGCAATTACTAATCTGCTTTCTCTTCCTGCAGTTTTATATGTTCCAGAATGTCATACATGGAATCATACAGTATATAGCTCTTTGAGTCTGGCTTCTTTGACTTAGCATGAGGTATTTGAGATTCATCTTTGCTGTTGTGTGTATCATATCTTCTGACCTTGATTCATACTTATTTAAATCATCTGCTTTCCCAAAAGGAATCATATCTCATGGCTTTGGAAGCACTGATTCTAACTATAAAGGGTAAGGAACCAAGTCCCCGGAGGACAGCGTCTCTTTCATCTCTGGGTCTCTTCCTTTCTTCTTGAAGGAAGGCCTGCCATCTCTCTCAGAAATGTAGCAGTGATTTCAGATATACAAATATTTAAATTGAGGGGCTATCCTCAATTTGGATATCTGGCTTTTGGGGAATTTTGAGCAACATTATGAAAAGCCATTCATAGATAAATTTCGAAAAGAATGTCACCTGTTCAGTGTTAGTGCTGCCTCTTCATAGTCTCTTAGTATGCTAGAGCTTGAAGGGAACCTGGTAGTCATGTATCTAGGCTAGTTTTTTAACCTCAGCACTATTGACATTTTGACTATATAATTCTTTGTTGAGGGGGTCTGTTCTGTGCATTGTAGAATGTTTGGCAGTATTCCTGACCTCTGCCCATTAGATGCCAATAGCAATCCCCCATTTGTGACAATCAAAAATGTCTCCAAGGCCAGGTGTGGTGGCTCACACCTGTAATCTTAGCACTCTGGAAGGTTGAGGTGAGGATGCTTGAGGCCAGGAGTTCGAGCAAGAGCGAGACCCCCTCTATATAAAAATAGAAAAAGTAGCTAGGCGTGGTGGCGGGTGCCTATAGTTGCAGCTTCTCAGGAGAATCGCTTGAGCCCAAAAGACATGTTCAAGGTTAAAATTCCTTAGTGCTTTGACACTTCCTGGTCCTTAGTGGTGACATACTTGAGTAAACAGATCAGGTGTCAACAACTATGGACCACTAGCGGACAAGTCATCTGCCAGTTCTACTGCAAGGCATCTTTATTTGTTAAATGCCTATCAACATCCAGATACAATTATAAATGTTTGCCATTTCATTTAATTTCTATTAAATCTATATTATAATATTGTGATTTTGAGATGAGGCCTCACTCTGTCACCCAAGCTGGAGCACAGCAGCACCATCATAGTTCACTGCAGCCTCAAACTCCTGGGCTTAAGCAATCCTCCTGCCTCAGCCTCTCCAGTAGCTGGGACTATAGGCATGTACCAACACACTTGGCTAATGTTTTTTTCATTTTTTTTAAAGACTGGGTCTTGCTATTTAGAGACTGCATCAGGCTAATCTCAAACTCCTAGACTGAAGCAATCCTCCTTCCTCAGCCTCATGAGTTGCTGGGATTACAGGCGTGAGCCACCACACCCAGTCTAAATCTATATTATTTACTCCATTGTATAGATAAGGAAACTGAGTCATAGAAAGGTTACAAGACTTGCTCCAATCACTCAGCCAGTAAGTGGTGGAGCAATGATTCAAATCTAAGACTGTCTAACTCTAAAGTATATGTCATTTCCACTAAGCCTCACTCACTGACTCTCAAAGTTAAAAAAAAAAAACACACATTTAGTGTACTAGTGACCTGTTCGTATCTTTATATATATATTGTCTGTTTCAATTCCTTGAACACACCCTAAAGGGTAGAGGATTTTTTCCCCTCTTTTATAGTTGAGGAAATTTAGGCTTAGAGAGATTACATGATCTGCCGAAATCACACAATAAGATATGAGTTCTGGATTTGAACCATGATCACCTGAATGCAGAGTTCATACCCATCACTATGTTACAGTATAAATAGAGAAAAAGAAGGATATGGGAAAAGGAAGAGATGGAGAATTAAGGAAGGAGAAAGAGAGAGAGAGAGAGATGACTGTAGTGAATAGGGGGTCATAGGGGATCATACCACCTGTCTTGTCCATTACCCTTGACCCTGGTGTCACCAGCTCGCCATTCTTAAGGCAAGTCATTATTGGTCTAAGTTATGTTTTCAGTCTTTGTTAATATTTAGACTTGCAGTAGAAGCTTTTCTTCAAAGTTGGCCTACATTTTATCTGACTTGAATCTATATTAAAGTCAATCTACGTCTCCTCTGAAATTAAACCTGGATTGAATTCAAACCATTTATTGGCTGGCTTACTTTGGACAAATTACTTAACCTGTCTGCATCCTAGTTTCTTCAGCTGCAAAATCGAGGTAATGATACATGCCTGAAAGAGTTACTGTGAGGAGGAAATGAAATAATTGTGGAAAGTGCTCAGCCCTGTGCTTGGCACCTAGGAGTAAAGTGAGTGAGTGCAGTGGCTTGGGACCCTGTTGTGATTACCATTATCACAAGGCTCGTGCTTTTTTTCTAAGAGTTTAACTAGGTTTGAAAATCTCTCTTCTGAATCTGGTTATGATCCCTTCTGGGGCCAGTATGCTCTGCTTGGAAAACTGATTTCCCTTCCTTCCTCCTAGTGAGGAACATCTGTTGGAGCGGGAGTCCTCTGCTGAAGCGTATTGTGTTTGGGCGATTGTATGTTTGTAAAACTTTCCGTGAGGAGCATTAGCTCAGCTTTACCCACCAATGACTGTAAGTGGATGTTCAAAACACATGCAGACTGAGTCAACAAAAAGCGTGACCAGGAACAAAAAGCTACCCAGCCCTTTGTGGAAAGCAATTGCTCCTATTCTCTTGGGAATCTTTATTTTAAAATGGTTTGTTATTTGGCTAAAACACTTGTAGCTTTTACAGATAAAAAACCACGTGAGGAGATTTTCTCTCCACAACCACCGAATTCAAAACTGAGATTGTAATAGTGGTAATAGGATTGTGCTTGTTTTTAATATTTGTTTGGTCTCCACAATACACTGAACACCAAACTATACAGAGTACATCATTGCCTACCCTTAAAGACCCCCGAGAGAGAGGGAAGGAGAGAGAGAAACACAGACAGACAGAGAAGAGAGAGTTACAGATTCTTTGGTCAGTATCTTATCTAGTTCTGAACTTCAGCATGTGGAAGTCAAGAACTTGGAGAGGCTTCAGAGGGAAACCACACATGCTCCCAGAAATGATTAAAGGGCTGGGCTGTAGGAACCAAGAGAAAAGCTGTTATTAGTATAATATACCTCATGGGCAGTCTATGTGTAATTATTTAATGAAGGAATGTTGATTCAGAGACAGGAAGACATAGAGGTGATAATGCTCCTCAAGTACAGAACATAAGGAGTTTTACAGACCAGCTGGTCTTCATTGCTATAGGGTAAAATAGAGGATTTCAGTTAAATTGCAAACAATTTTATGTAATTAGGACAGGAAGAGTAACTTATGCAGAATTTTTGAATCCTGATATGTGGTAGCTAAATAGTTTGACTTTAGAATTCCAGAATGTTAATATTGGAAGAAATGTTAAAGACTATTCAAGACACTAATTTTTAATTTTTATTTATTTATTGCATGGCAGGTAATGTGCTGCTACCAGAATTCCAAGGAAAGCTCTTGTTCTTTAGGCCAGACCTATCCCTGCCTCTGTACTCAATCGAGATGAGGAAATTGCACTATTGCCATCTAGTAGTATAGGTGAGCATTGAGTGTCTGTTATTACGGGTTCTCTAATGTGAGTAGGCTGTGATTAGATACCATTGCCACAAAAGCAGAGTTTTTGCCTGGGCACCCTAACCCAATACACAATGAAGACAAGTGATCTATTAAGTAGGGTGAGGTGGAGAAAAGAAGTATGACCCTCACTTCTTTTGTGCCTCACTTTTCTTGTATCTCCTGAACTTAGAGTGTGAATGAAGCCTTTGGGGAAAGAGTAAAGAAGGTGGAAGGATTAGTGAAACTGAGGAGGAACCATGGAGGAGCAAGAGGAGAGGGAAACAAGAACAAACTAGGGTGAGGAGGAATTTGAGAGCTCACAGAGGATGAGGTGTTGTTATTATTGAATCACTTTTTACAGTAGGTATTATCTCCATTTTAGGAATAGGAACAGGCTCAGATAGGTTTGTAGCTTGCTTAAGGTCACACAACCAAGTGGATGAAATCAGCACTCAATCCCTTGCGGTGTGACTGCATAGTCCGAGCTCTCACACATTGTACGACACAGAGCTCTATTTATTTCCGTATTTTTAGTGCTGCATATCTTAAATATTAAATAATCAGTGGCTATTGGATTAATTCAATAATTTAATAATGGTTTGACGGATGACTGACAAAATAGGACTCTGACTTCTTGAATCTTGCTGCTTGTTTTGAGACAGCTTTACAGTTCTCCTCAGTTAGAGAAGCACACATGCCTGTCAGTTTTTCTGCGTATCCCCTTTCCCTGATGCATGTATGTGCTGGGGGAGCTGGGGAGCGTGTGGGTGTCAAAGCATTTTCTTATGAATATTTGCAGAGCTGTGTACATTCCATCACTAGTGCTGTTTCTTTCCAACCAAGATGGACACAGCAGTAGAAGGGAGAGAAGTTTATAAGAAAAAGCCTTTTTGTGCAAGAATTGGATGGGGCTCTGCAGGCCTGAGTAGGGGAAGGGAAGTTACCATGAGCGTTTCATTTCAGTATGTTCCCTCTGCCAACAGCACAGCTGCTTAACTCCATAGCAGTCCATGAGCTGGATTTTAAAAGAATAGGTCATTCTTTTGGCCTCATCTAACTCATTTTTCCCCTCCCTAAAAACTTGATTATGAATCCTTAAAGAGTAGCTTTCAGACTCATAAAAACAGAAACAGCTATCCCTAGAGTGCAGTGGCATCATCACAGCTCAGTGCAGCTTCAGACTCCTGGGCTCAAGTGATCCTCCTGCTTCAGCCTCCTGAGTAGCTGGGAAAATAGGCATGCACCACTATGCCCAGCTAATTTTGTATTTTTTTGTAGAGATGTGGCCTCACTCTTGCTCAGGCTGGTCTTGAACTCCTGGCCTCAATCAATCCTCCCACCTGAGTTCCCCAACCTGCTAGAATTACAGACCTGAGCCACTACGCCTAGTCTGGATACCTTTTATTCTTAATGTTTGCTGCTGGTGCTAAATGCCTATATAAAAATGAACAGTGGAAACTAGAGAAATCTTTTAAAATGCAAAAGCTCATTTGGATTTTTTTTCCCCTGTGACCCAACAGTAATTCCTGGTAGTTGCTGAAGCCCTTGAGGTCTCGGTTAGAGAGAGGTTTTCTGTAGGGGAGGCATGCCCAAAGCTTGATAGTCATTTGCAGATCCAGAGCAGCCTAAGGGAGGGTAAATACAGAGTTTCTGAGACAGTTGTGCTTGATGTTACTCAGAAGTTCTCTTGCTTGCTTGCGTCTGCAATGTTGAGAAATTGCCTTATACTCCTACTTTGCCCCTTACACTTGGGTTTGTCCTGGAATTTAAAGGGATTGTCAGTTGCTTAAAGAAGAGAAGCATGATAATGACGATTACTTTGAGAGTCTGTGGACAAATTGATTTGCAAAATCATCTAAGCAAGAGGATATAAAATGAAGAGCAGCCCTTTGAACAAAAGATCTGTTATGTCCAGCACAGTAGACAAGTATGCACAGGCAGACTTCTAAGAGTAGGTCTCTCCAGAGGAAGCCACCTGATCTGCCTCACCAGGTACTGAATTTTCTTCCTACATACTTGCACAGTCAGCCTGTGTCCAAGTGCCTTCTCAACAGCATTTCAGTAGTCCTCTGTTTGGGGAGCCAATGCAGCTGACCAACAGATGGCTGCTTCTATATGCAGTGTTCAGAAAAGGGTTCAGAGAAAGTGCGGGGAAAAGAAATGGGATTGGTTTCTCTCTAGTGCTTAGCAAAAAGCAGACAGTGGCATAAAACCAAGTATCACCTACTTAATTAGTTTATTAAAATATTTTGCTATGAAGGCAATACAAGCTAATTGTGAAATATTCAAACAATACAGGAGAGTATAATGTACAAAGTAGAAAAGCCTTCCCCTTCCACACCTCCCACCCATCTCATTCCCTAGAGGTAACCACTGTCTATAATTTCCTTAGTATCCTTCCAAACACCATCTTTTTCTTACTTTCTTTTGAGAGTTAGTGTATTAAGGAAATTGAACCATCTGTCATAGATGTTGCAAATATTTTCCCTATTTATATTTTCGATTCTGTTTGATTGTATGTGTTTCAATGTAGGTTGATAATGTTTTAATTTATCAAATTTTTCCATGGTTTTCTGAAGTGTTAGGCTTAGAAAGGCTTTCTCACTCTGAGATTACAGATATATTCACCATGGGTTTTTTTCCCCTGACATGCTAATGGATTTATTAATATTTAAATATATGATTAATTTGAAATTTTTTTGGTGTGAGAAGTGAAGTAGAGCTTCAGCTTTATTTTTTTCCCAGATAACCAGTTGTCCCAATACCATTTATTTATTTATTGTATTTTTAAAATCGATGTATCAGGCCGGGTGCGGTGGCTCATGCCTGTAATCCTAGCACTCTGGGAGGCTGAGGCAGGAGGATCGCTCAAGGTCAGGAGTTAGAAACCAGCCTGAGCAAGAGCGAGACCCCCGTCTACTAAAAATAGAAAGAAATTAATTGGCCAACTAAAAATATATAGAAAAAATTAGCCAGGCATGGTGGCACATGCCTGTAGTCCCAGCTACTTGGGAGACTGAAGCAGGAGGATTGCTTGAACCCAGGAGTTTGAGGTTGCCGTGAGCTAGGCTGGTGCCACGGCACTCACTCTGGCCCAGGCAACAGAGCGAGACTCTGTCTTAAAAAAAAAAAAAAATTGACGTATCATGATTGTACATATTTTGGGGATACATGTGATATTTGATATATGTAGAGAATGTGTAACGATCAAATCAGCATAATTGGGATATTCATCACCTCAAACTTTTTTGTGTGTGTTGAGAACATTACAGTTATTGTCTAGCTATTTTGAAATATACAATAAATTATTAATTGTAATTTTTCTGCTATACTGTTGAATACTAGAAATTATTCCTTCTATCTAACCCAATATCATTTATTGAATACCCATTCTTTCTCCACTGAAATGAAAAACTATTTTTATCATTTAGTAAATTCCTATATATACTTGGGGACTCTTTTAAAACTTTGTTTTGTTTGCTTGATCTGTTTGTATTTTTGTTCCAGAACCATACTGTTTCAGAAATTTTTAAATATACATAAAAATACATACCATATTGTTAAACTACTTTTTAATAGTGAACAGGGCTATTCCATTCTCATTTCTTTCTGAGACTATCCTAGTTATTTTTGTTATTATCCTTCCCCAAAATGCCATGTACTTCCCTGCTTTTCCTTATGTTACTTCCTTTCCTAGTATATATTAATACATTTCGCCTCTCCAATTTCTACCATTCAAAATGTCTTTTTCTATAGGAGGGTTTTCTGAGCAAAACCCTCAGTTTTTTGTCTGTTGTTAGTATATCCTTTATTTCAGCTATCACTGCAAAGATGGAGAGTATGTTTGAATTATATCTCACAAACCAGAGCATTAAATCTGGTGTCAGCAGATGATCCACAATGATTTGTGATTTGTTCTATGGACTCTAGGGCAAATTTTAATTTTGTGTTTGCCTCCTAAACCGAAGCCAGTCAGAACCTTTGTCAGGCATAGTGATAGTATGCTGTGGATTCTATAGCATGGCCAGGTGGCTTTTCTTTATATTCTAAAGCCAAACAAAGTCAGAGATTGTTAATTTACTGTGAAACATTTTGGAGCATTTCCAGTTGCAGGTCTTGGATATATCTGACATGGATCCTTGCTGCTACTTGCTGCTCTTTCTGAACTACATTTCTTGGGACAGGAGTTTGGCCTCCTATTTCTTTTCCAGGATCTGAAATTAGGAGTAGTCATTATAGAATAGTGGCTTTAATTATTCTGTGATTTACATACATTTACGTAAGCTCAGCTCCTAGTAAAAATAGCCTTTTAAAAATTGTGAGCAAGTGTAGGGATGCAGAGGAACCAATTTGTTTATTTATTTTTTAACCCACCTGCCCCCGAAGTCAGTTTGTTTATATCTTTGTTCTGTCTTCTTCCACTTGGTTGACCCGCTTTTCTCTTACCTTTTCCTTAAATCAACATCAAATTTGATGTTTCTCTTATTTGTGGAAGCTCATCAAGGTCATATAATATGTGATTATTCTACCTTGTTTGTTCATTCAACATACATTTATTTTATTTTATTTTTTTATTGCAGCATATTATGGGGGTACAAATGTTAAGGTTACGTACGTTGCCCTTGCCCCCCTCCCCCCTCCAGTCAGAGCCTCAAGCCTGACCATCCGCCAGAAGGTGCACATCGCACTCATTATGTATGTATATACCCATCCCCTTCTCCCCCCTCCCGTCTGCCTGACACTCGATAAATGTTGTTCCTGTGTGTCCACTTAGGTGTTGATCAGCTAATACCAATTGGCTGGTGAGTACATGTGGTGCCTGTCCATCCATTCTTGGGATACTTCACTTAGTAGAACG
>CAUYRT010095933.1:0-40758 GCA_963574885.1 Lepilemur ruficaudatus
AGAGAGAAGACAGTTGAATGAGATGGACTGTTTTGGAAAACAGACTTCTGGAAGCAGGAAGACATCCCAGAATCACAGATGCAAACCTGATATGCAGCATCGAGTCCCCATCAGGGACAGCAGGGACGGCATCGGCATCGAATCTTGTCAAGGGACCCACATTCTCCCCACAGCCCCTCCAGGTGCTCCCTGGGGGACTCAGGCAGGTCTCCCTGTCGTCACTGCGGGTCAGACCCACGTGCTGACTCCTGTCAGTGCCGCCTGTGTCAGGGTCTGTGTGGAGCCTGGAGACGTGTGATCTCCTCGTGGACCTTCGCTCAGCACAGAGCTGGCCCCTCGCTCGGAGCCCGTGGGCTCTGACTCACGCACAGTCGTACCTGCTCGTTTCCAAACTCGTCAGGCCCACCTGGCGTTAGAGGCAGCACACGGCAGGCGGGGCGAGGGGGGAGGGGGTTGAGACAGGCAGGTGCCAGTGAAGTGAAGGGGACAAGTGACAGCCTGGAGGGGCGTCAGAAGACATGGCTCGGTGACAAGCGACTCTAGGACGAAGTGAGCGGGGTCTGACGCTCAGCAAACTGCGGTTGTTCTGAAAGGGACTGGGGGCAGCTGCTAAAACACACACTGCCCGACAGGACGGTTCACCCCTCGGCCAGCGCTCACTGAGCACCTGCCGTGTGCCGGGCCCACGCTGGGGCCGGGAGTGCACCGAGGAGGGAGACCCGGCCCCCACCTTGGTCCAGGAGGACACACAGTATGGAAGCCCCTGCTGTTACCTGTGATGAGGGGTTTGCCCTCGCTTCGGGGACGTGGTTGGGGGCTGTGTGACTAACACTGATCCTGTTCCAGCCTTGAATTGAGATCCCCTGATACGCTAGTGAGTTTGGGAATTTGGGAACCGTACTAGTTTAATAGGGAGGTGACCGTGACTGAGGCCCAGATGGGAGGGACTCGTCTGCTGTCCTGGACCCAGGTCTTCCAAGTCCCCAAACCCAAGCTCTGTGCACAGCATCAGCCGGCCTGGGGGACTCACAGGCAGTGACAGCGACAGCTTGGACCCATCCTCATTCCCAGGCCAGCAGCAAACCTCCCACACCGACGTTAATTACACCTCCTGGAGGTTAATTTGTAAGGAGATGGTGAGAATGTGTTATTTAAATAGTGATTAGCAAAATCATGCCTGGGGTTTGCTACATAATAGGTAATTATCTTTGGCCTAATTGTGAAAACAATACAGTCAATTCTATTTAGTTCTTTCCACCAAGCCAGAGTTAATCCTGCCGGGCACACACTCTGCAGCTTCTCCTGGTATTTGTAAATATCCTCACTTCCGAGCACCAAATCGCTGAGGCCGTGGCCTGAACCCTGAGGCACAGACACTCTCTCTGGACCCTGGGGCACTCGCTGCCCTTCAGTGCCCTTCCCCTCGCCTGCCGGGCCCTGTGTGTCCGGGCATCCGCTCGCTTGCTAACTCTCGTGTCCATTTGTTCATTCACCTCTTCGAACGGTTTTTGTTTATTGTTTTATTATTTCCTGCCTTCATTCGTCCCATGGTTGTGTTAATTTATTCTGCTTGTATCGCATCCATCCCCACTTCCATCGTTTGCCCGTTCCTTCCTCCCTCCATTCACCCCTCCTCCTGTCTCCCACGAGGGAGCCCAGTTCCTCAGCCTCTGTCACCAGGCATTCATTCTGTCACCCTTTACGTCACTGGTTCGTCCACGCTCACTCCTGACTCTGCTCCTTTGCTCGTCGCCCCACTCGCGCATTCCTTGTCACTTTTGTTCATTTGTGTGTCCGCCATTTACACCCTTGCCAGTGCATTCGTTCATTCATTCATTCATTCCACACTCACATGTGATGCGGTGGTGAGACTGTGGATTGGGTGTGTCTGGCCCAACCTGATCTCACAGCTTCCCTCCAGCACATTCTGGGCATTTAGTAACAAAGGCCCTTTTTATAAACTTTTTATTATAACATAGTATGCAAAAAGAGAAGCACACGAATCACAATTGCAGAGCCAAAGAAGTTTGCAAACAACCATCCTCGTACCCTAGGAGCCCTCGGTGCTCCCTCCTGGGTCCCTGGCCCCTATGGGGAACCAGCCCTGACTCTACAGCGCAGCCCGCCTGCACCTGGTCCAGATCTCTGCGCAAAGGGACTCCCGCTGTCTGTGCTCCTGCACGTGTAGTCTCTTTGAGCACCGCTGTGTTCCTGAGACTCACCCAAGTTGTTAAATTGAGCTGTGCATTGTTTATTCTGACTTCATCTTCTATGAAGATGCAACCATTTACCCGTTTAACTCTAGGTGGAATTTGGATACTTTGCAGTTGTGGGCTATAATCACAGTATTGTTACGCCCATGCTTTCGGTGACCAGACGGATGCGTTCCTGTGGGGCACACACCTAGGAGGGGGGTTGCTGGGTAAAGGTTATGCAGAAGTTCAGCTCCAATAGATACTGACAGTTTTCCCAAGTGATGATTCCGTTGTGTGAGATCCACCTTTACCCACAGACCTGCCCCTGGACCACTCGCTCGCCCCATGAACTTAGGTATCTGGAGTAGGGAGAGAACATGTCATCTAGAGCCAGGACACCTACAGTCCCACTTCTGGCAGGTGACCTCTAGCTGGTCTTGTCCCTCTCTGAGTCTCTGGTGCTGCATTTATGAGCAGGGTGATAGTATCTGCCTCCCGGGATCATGGGAGGATTAAATGAAGCACCAGATAGGAGGATGTTTAACAAACTCTGACCTTTTTGTATATATTGGAGTTAGTCATTGTCATTTAATCATAAAAAAAAGACAGGATGGTGTTTTTCCTCGCTTTTGTTCCTTAAATTAAATAATCCCAAACTCACCAGCATTACACTTCCCTTCATTGCCCCTCATTTATTGTCCTTGAACTTTTGACTAATTTAAAATTTTAACCCTGAAAGGAACCTTAGAACATGATTAGTCCAACCCCTTTGTTTTACACATTGGGGAAACTGAGTCACAGAAGAACGACAATGGGCTCATGATGTCCCAGTCAGTTGTGGCAGAGCCTGACCTCCACCCAGCAGTTTAGCCGGGTGTCCCTGCCTCTGGGACCCTGGGGTTTCCTATGGTTTTGCCTTAGATTCTTTGTGGGTTACTCTCGCCAAGATCAAAAGGCAGGAAATCTGGATTTCCACATCTGGAGACTCATTTGCCCTGAGGCTGCTTTTTTGTTGTTTGTTTTCTTTTTAGAAGTACCTCCACTGCTTAGAAGCCATATTTTTAAAAAAGTAAAGCAGCTATCAGTTCTTCTCCGAAAGAAAACACGTGATCTGTCCTCCCCACGGATGTGGGATTACATCTAGTTCAAAGTTCCATCTGATGAATGTATTACAGGAAGAAAGGGTTTGATTTGAGAAAACTCAAGCTATTGCATGCATAGTTTGCTGCCTAACCTTTTTTATATATATTTTTAACCATGAAAAAGAAAATAGCTTTTAAAGGTTACCTTCTCCTTACAAAATATCTGAATGTGTGTAATTTAAGCTTGTGTCGAACACGTGAAATGTTAGGATTTTATCACTTACATAATCCTGCCCTTTCCATCTCCTCCGAGGGATGAACTCAGGGAAGGCCGGCAGGGGATTCCGATTCAGGTCTCCCAGGACCCTCCATATACCGATCGTGCAGTCACTGTTGCCTGAGGGCCTACTGTGCGCCAGGCACTCAGTCAGGTGCTTTGTCAATGTCGTCTCTGACCCTCAGGTTCCGTCCTGACTCCACCTGCCATCACCCACTGCCGGGATCCCTGCAGGAGCGGCCGGGCCAGCTCCCCGATCCCATCCTGCACCTGTGGTCTGCTCTCCACTGAGCAGCAGGAGAGAGAAACTTTAAAAATGCCAGTGCCACCCCTGCCTCCTCTGCTTACACCCTCCATGGCTCCCACATTCCCCAGATTAAAGCCAAGCTCTTTACTGATCTCCAGGACCCCCATGGCCCCTCTGACCTCACCTCCTCACCCCCCTCACTCTGCCCCAGCCCCTGGAGCTTCCCTGTTGACCCTCATCCGCACTCCAGGCCCCTGCGCCTGTGTGGCTGTCCTCCCTGGATGTCCCTATGGCTCACGGCCTGACCTCTTCAGGGGCTGTCCCCAAGTGAGTCCTGCTCAGGGAGGCCTTTCCTGACCACCGTAGGGAACTGCACCCCAACCTTCTGACCCCCCTCATCCCTCCTTGTCTCCGACTGTGTCCCCTCCTCCCTCGCCGCTCTCTGGCGTCGTCTACAGACTTTCTCTACCTTGTTCCCTGGCCGCTGCCTCGAGAACGTGAGCCCTACATGGGCAGTGACCACGGTCTCTTCATTCCGTGCCAAACACCCGTCCCTGGGACAGAAACACTTACTGCATGAGTGGATAAAAGGGTCACATTCGGTGTGGGTGGGACAAAGATCATAGGATAAAATACAATGAAACAGGTAAATACTATGGTACCAAGGAGTGGCAGGTGCTGTGAAGACAGTGCAGCGGGACTGTGTGGCCACTGCTGGCTGGGGGCTGGGAAAGCCTCTTCCCGGAGGCGGCGTTTGAGCTGAGACCTGGATTTCACTGAGCAGGCGACAGGCCCGAGAGTGGATTGTTCTCCCCAGGCCCAGCAGGAGGTAAGTTGTGGGGGGGTCTTGAGGCCACAGAGTGGGCAAGGTGTGCCCAGTCTCCTGGGGAACTTTCTGGAACACCCTAACTGGACAGATTCCTGGGTCCTGCATGGCCCTGTGCTGACCCTGCCCAGGCCTTCTGCCCACCGTGCTGTGGACATAACTCTGTGGCTCCCTCCCTCAGGGGGCCCATGGGGTGTCACTTGGTGGGATCATCACCCTTCCTGTATCCCCACACTCGTAACAGGGCCTGCTGCCCCATGGGGCTTTGGCAGAGCTCTTGGAATGAATCGTGTGTTACTTCCAGGCAGGTGAGAGCTGCAGCTACGAGCATGGAGGAAGGTTCAGCTGTGATTTAACTGAATAAATGGATTCAATTATTTTTAGGTCCTAGAAATAATTGACTCCATTAAAATAGTAATAATTTAAAAAAAAAAACAAAAACACAGAGGAAATGGAAGCCCAGGGTGGGCAGGGAGTCGTCCAATGTCAGCGGTGAGTCAGGGCCGGAGCTGGACTTGAGCCCAGGCCTTCTGCTACCCGTCCTTCCCGTGGGGCAACCCCGCTGTGGAGCTGGCCCAGGCCTGGGAACCCTGGCTCCTCTGAGGGGAACCCCGGTGACTCGGGGAGACAGGACTTCCGCAGACACTGGCTGAAAAGGATGTGAGAACGAGGCTCTGCACTGCCTGAAGTTACGCTTTCCCTCAGCCCTGAAAGACACGTGCCCACCCTTAAATGAAGCACTGACTTTCAGTTCATGATTTTTTTCCTTTGAACCCATCAAAGAGCTAAGGCCAAGGAACAAACAACTGGCCCCAAATCTGAGAAGGGACAGGAGCCTGCGGGGAGAAAGGAGAGAGAAGCAGCCCCTCACCTGGGGGGATGAGAAGAGTTCAGCTAGAATAGAGGAATGAACAAGCTGGCGAAGGCCCAGTGCAGAGAGGCTGGGTGGTGGGAAGCCGCAGAAATCAGGGAGTCTGCGCTGACTTGCAAGCTCTCTCTGGAGCCCCGGGGTGCTTGCAGGAAAGGTCAAAAGGAGTGCTAAGTGTCTGTTGCAGTTCATACACACCAAGGAGTTGCAGAAAAATTCTGCCCAGACCTTCCTCCCCTATGAAGCAAAAGCCTTGATCTAGGCTGTAAAGGGGAGTGAGTGCCCCCAAGGCACTGGCGAAAAGCCCCTTTTGGTTGGGGACAGGGAAGAGGGGTCCTTCTTCCCAGGGGAGGGGAAAGGAACACCGATGGGGCCTAGAGCTGCACAGGGGGAGGGACAGGAGAATTGAGAAGGCCACACCCTAAGATGCAGGGAAACAGGCCTGGACTAAGACAGAGGCTAAAACTAACCAGAGCAACAGAAATGCACTCCCAGTGTCCCCACTCATCACCAAGCCAACACGCTTCCCGTAACAAGCGAGTCCACGGTGACGCAGGGAGAGGGACCGAGGAGCCAGAGTGTGTACGACCCTCTCTGAGGCCCGGTGCCAAGGCGAGGCCCACAGCATGCCGCAGATGTGGTACCAGCAAGCCAGCCTCCGCCCAACCCAGGACGTCACCGCAGGGTGTGACACCCGTGGTTCCCCAGGGTAACCGCCGCAGAAACTAATCTCACACCCAGCTTCCGACTGGAGTAACTCCATCCCCATGGCCACGGGCTGAGCAGAAGGAAGGGCGTGTCCAATTCCAGGCATAAAATCCGTTTTTCTCAGTCTCTGCTGTCCCAGCCAAAGGGTCCAGCTGGCAACAGAAACGCCATGAGGCACGGGAGGTACACGGGGATCGTAAGAGCCCGACGCAGACGTCACGCTGGGTGCTGGAACTACCCCACAGGGAGTTCAAACTAACTATGATTAATATGCTAAAGGATGACATGCGAGATCAGATGAAAAATGCCTCCCAGGGCTCTGCAGCAGACTTGGAACAGCCAAGGAAAGGACCCATCAGCGAACGTGAAGCTGGGTGGGTAGAAATGACCCCAACAGACACACAGGAAGAACACAGAGCGAAGGGAAAGAAACAAACAAAAAACGGCAGAGAACATCCAAGAGCGGTGGGGCGACATCCGACAGTCTAATACATGTGCCACTGGAGTCGCAGGAGACGAGATGGCGTGAGGCAGAAAAAGCACGTGAGAAAATAATCACCAAGAATTTCCCAAAATTAATGACACAAAAAACCACATATCCAAGAAGCTCAAAGGCCATGAGGCAGAAGAAATGCCCCTCTGCCTGTCTGCACATGCAGACGCACACACAACCTGGCGTGACATGTTTCACACACACCCAGGCACATCATATTTAAACCACTGGAGGAAAAAGGGCAAAGAAGACATCTTGAAGGCAGACTGAGAAAAGAAGGAACATTACACAGAGAGGAACAAAGAAAAGGATCGCAGTAGACTTCTCATTGGAACCACGCAGCCAGAAGACAGTGAGCGCCGTGACATCTTTGACGCGTTGAAGGAAAAGCAAGACTGTCAGCCCAGAATTCTCCACCAGGAGGAACAGTTTTCAAAAGTGAAGTAGAAAGAAAAACTTTCTCAGGCAAACAAGAAGATGAAGAAATGCGTTGTCAGCAGAGCTACTCTGTAAGGAATGTTAAACGGAGTTCTTCAAGCACGAGAAATATCATATTAAACAGAATCTTGGATCTACACAAGGAAACATAGTAAGTACTTTACTGAACATATTAAGTACATTTTGTGCTTATTTTAACTGCCTTAAAAAGTAATTGTTTAACGAAAAATTATATTTATAGAAGATATAAAAATGTAAAATATGACAACAAAGAATGGGAGGGAGAAATTGGGATTGTAATGTAAGTCCCTTACACTACACATGAAGAGGTAAAATATTCCAAGGTAAACTCTAATTAAGAATGTATATTGTAAACCCTATAGAAACTACAAAAAATACAAATAAGACTAGATTACATGGAATAATAATAAGGGATCAATTTACCCAAGAGAAAGCAGAAAAAGGAAAAAATCCAAAGAACAGATAGAAAAATATAAATTTCATTTGTGGGATGAGAGGGGCCGGGCGGCGCAGGTGTGAAAGCCTCTCCTCCAAAACATTTGCTGGGTCCGGGAGCTTCTTCCTCGACTTGGAAGACTTTGCAATGCCTCCCGAGGTCCTCAGTAAAGAAGCTCTTAATAAAATCCCTTTCGTTAGTTTGGTGTCTGTCCTCCCAGCCACACGTGCCTTAGTCTTTTGTCAAACTGCTGCCGCGTAGGAGGGCAGGGGGCGAAGTGCTCAGAAGCATGGATACGATGGCAGATCGTGAGGCTCCCCGCCCGTCTGGTCCTCCCTGTACAGGCTCACGTTTGGGCTGCGTTGCTCACAGATACTGCACCTTGCCTCTCAGACCAGGTGTCCTAGCATCATAGGACTTAGAGCTGTGACCCAGGGAGGGGGGTGATTCAAGGTCACACCTGCAGTCCCTTGGCACTGCAACTCTCCCGGGATTCCTTCACCCATAAGAGGAGTGTGGCTGCTAAACAAGGTAAGCCCCGGATAAGTCTACTGGCCTTGGCATCGTAAAAGCCAGGACATGCAAATTGGGTGCAGAGCCAAAGGCTCTGTGGTCACTGTCAATGGTGCTGAAGAGACTCAGGGCATTTAAGGTCCAGGGGAAGAGGATACAGTTGGCTTCTGGAAACCTCTCTCCCTGCTACAGTCAATCTTCCTGCCGCTCCCTCCGCTGTCTTCTCCTCCCCCAACCCTGCCCTGCTACTCCCCCCAGAGCCTTGGAAACCGCAGATGGCAGGCACCTTAGGAGACAGGACAGTGGCACCGAGGTCTACAGGATCCTCCAAGTGGCGGTTGGGTGGCCTGATGGGGTCGATCCTTGCTGCTGAGGGCCTGAGGCCATGTCCGTCCCAGGAGGAGGTGGGGCAGCATCAGAGATGAGCTCTGCCGTCTCTGTCCGAGCAGCTGGGGGATAACCAGGCTGGATTTCCAGGGTGTGGGGAGAACTGGCCGGGCCTTCGCTCAACAGGTGCTGGGTAGATGAGGTAAGAGGAGCATCCAGGAGCCACGGGGAGGTTATTGCCCAAGATCCCAGATGGGCTGACTGTGGGGACCCCAGTGGAGCAGATTCAGCAGGCAGGGCGACCACTGGGAATGTGGGGGGCTGGGAAAGGAAGTGGTTTGAACATGTCCCCTCCAACATTCACCTTGAAACGGCAATCTCTACTGTGGTGCCACAAGAGGTGGGGCCTTTGGGGAAGTGATTAAGTCGTGAGGGCTCCACTTTCGTGAATGAGTTAGTGCCTCACAAAGGGCTAGAGGGAACCATCTGAGAGCCCTCCTGCCCTCCGCCTTCCATCACGTGAGGACGCAGCAACAAGGTGCCACCTGGGAACAGAGACCAGGGCTCTCGCCAGACACCGCACCTGCTAGTGCCTTGATCTTGGACCTCCAGTCCCCAAAACTGCGAAAAATAAATTTCTATCATTTATAAATTACCCAGTCTCAGGTATTTTTTTTATATAGCAGCACAAATAGACTAAGACAGGAAGGCAGGAGAATTCCAGAGTTAAGATCTGGGAGTTTGGAACCAGATGGAATCAGAGAACACACAAGCGGCAGTTAGAAACTAGGGAGTAGAAAGTTAAATTCCAAACAGTCCCTGTGACATCACCTCCTTCACCTTTCAATTTAACACACTCTCCGTGAGCGTCTTCTGTGTTGTGCTACCCGTTTATATATGTGATTCCACTTAATTATTTTACAAGCCCTAAATAAAGCAATGTTGCCACCACTTACAACTAACGATATGGAGCCTAAGAGGCAGAGGCTTGCCCTGGCCTCTCAGTTGGTACAGTGGGCAGGATTCTAACATAATCTCTAATGGCCCATGGCCCTGCAGAACGCCTTTCTCCTTCAGTGTGGACAGCGTGTGTAATTTGCTTTACTAATAGAATATGGTCAAGGTGAAGGCATTTTGCAGATAGAATTAAAGCTCTTAATTGGTTGACTTTAAGCTGCTCAAAGGGGAGGTTATACTGGGTGGGCCAGGTCTAATCAGGTGAGCCCTTTTAAGCAAGGTCTACAGACCAGACGATGCAAGCTGTAGACTCTCTCTTCACTGCTGGTTTTGAAGAAGCTGCCATGCATTTTACAACCATATGGAAATTAATTCTGACAACCTAAAGACAATTGGAAGCAGACCCTTCTCTAGTTGAGTCTATAAATGAAGCCAGAGCCTGGAGGACACCTTGACCTCAGCCGTGTGCAATCCCAGGCAGAGAAGCCAGCTAAGCTGTGTCCCGAATTCTTACCTGCAGAAGCTGTGAGGTACTAAGCAGGTGTGGTTTTAAGCTGTGAAATTTGGAGTGATTTGTGATGCGGCGAAAGACGGTTAATACAGTTGGCAAGTGTCAGAACTGAGACATGAAAACGTCCCTGTTTTCTGTAAAGCCCACGACTTTGCCTCTGCAGATCACCCGCCTCCCCCACCAACCACACACACGTTCCGTTGTTTCCATCTGGGACTGGACTTGCCCTCAGAGGGAATCATGCTTCCTGGGCAGGCAGGTGGGGACAGAAAGGGTGACAATCCCATCTGTGTTCTCTGCATTTGGGGCAGCGGCAGGCAACTCAATTGGTGTGGCCCAGGAAGGAGGGTGCACATTGGCTGGCATCGCTCATGGCTGGTGGTGGCTCTAAGTGACCATGGGGAGAGTGATGAGGGAGTAGCTACTGTTTAAGTCACCAAAGAAAACTGGTCTTTGGGTCACCTTTGGCCTTTGGACCAGGAGTCACTGAACACTGGCTCACTTGTCAGACGTGTCTGGAACATCAGGCATCTTCTCCCTCTTGACAGCATGTGGCTCCGTGACCAACAGTGAGAGCCACCTCTGGCTAAGCATCCGTGTCACTTGTTCCACAAATGCCTGTCGGGTCCTCACTAGGTGCTGGGCACAGGGCTACAGCAGGGAACTCTGCAGAGCTGTTGAACGACAGGGACAGGCCACGGACTGCCAGCTGTGTCAAACCTTCGCTGTGGCCTCTGTCACCACGTGAGGCTTCTCCACGTTCTGGACTCTCTGGCTGCTTAATCACAGACACTCTTTCCTCTCCTCCCAACATGCTGGTCCTTGGCATTTCTGTATCTTCAGATTGTGGGGTGCAGATGGGGGAGGGAAACAAACAGGCACATGGAGGACAAACCCTAGAGCCAAGCGAGGGTTTTCTTCCCGCTTCTCTCCCTAAGACAGGAGCAATTTAACACAAAGCAATTTAGGTGCAGCCTGTAACTGATGGAGAAGCCAGTTAGATTCATTTTCTTAATCAACTATTTCAAGTCTGGTATTAATCTATGCATCAGCTCATCAGGAGCAAACATGCTTCTTCAGGAGTTTTCTAACTGCAAATAAATGCCTCATTAAGTGAAACATATTAACCTGAGGACATGTTGATGTCAGATGGACTAATGAACGTCATTACAGGGAATGTGCAATAGTCCTCGGAGGGCCCCACCCGCCCCCAGGAGCTCCCTGCCGAGTCGCTCAGCTATTGTACCTCGTGGATCCTCACGGTGGGGGAGGTGGGAGGGGAGGAGAAAAGGACTGATCTGGCACCATGGCTGTCACTGTGGGCATGACTCCCCATTAAAGCTTGAGAAACGGCATGTGGCCACCTGTATGTGACATGATTCATTGTTGGTTCCAAGAGGAGAAGCTAGTTTTGCCTCTAAAACTTGAACAGAGGTCAGGCTTAGGGACCAGGAAACCTGGAGTCTAGCACCTGCTCTGCCCCACAGAGGCACTGGGAATGATCCCCGGGTTTTCCCCAGGTATCCGTGGACTGGACCTAGCGTCTTCCAATCTTCATTGAGTCAAACACAGTGCCAGGCACTTTCTCATATGTTATTTTATGGAACCCAGAGGAACCCAGTTAGACATTTTTGCCCCAAAATTATAGAAGAGGAAAACCTGAGGCTCTGAGAAATTATCTTGCTTGTTTTGCTAGAGCCTTGGGACAGGCGGAGGCAGGAAATGCGGCCCTGCCCTGGGAGGGTCATCCATGGAGAAGTGCACCCACTTTTGCAAGAAAATGTATAAGAGAGAGAGAAAATTTAAGCTTGGTCAGAAGAGCACGGCCAGGTTGGTGAAGGGGCTGAGGGATGCAGGATGCTGGAGGGAGCAGGGCTGTCAGACCTGCAGAAAGAAAAGCCCCGGTAGACAAAAGAAACACCAACACAGAGAGGACTGCCGTGGAAGAGAGAGTACATGCCCTCAATGAGGGCCAAAGGAAGACACTTTCAACAGTCAACGCTGTCCAGAGATGGCATGGGCCACCTTGAGAGGCGACCAGCTCCTTATGGGCGTGCGAGGAGTAATTACATAAATAACATCAGGACAAACTGGATCAGAATGACAGCGGTTGTGTTTTCTCAGCACAAACTATTTCATCTCTCTGACCTACAGTTTCTCATTTGTAAAACGGGGACTATGAAGCTGCCTGCCTCTTCGGGTTATTGAGAGGATTCCGTGAGATAGTATATGGAACACACGACATGCAGCGCCCGGCTGGGAGCTGCTGTTGTTTTTATGATCAATGTTTTATTTTTATGGAGAGGATTCTGGCATCAAACGCGGCCTTGGACGTGTGCCCATTTCCGGCACTCGGTGTCTTTAGAAAAGACTCCTCTATAGTGCTCTGAGAATCAGGGGACTGTGCCCACAATTCACTGCCTCAGATTTCGTTCTTCTTGCCCTGCTCTGTGGTCCCGAGGCTGGACCCTGTCAACATTTCTCCTTTGCCAGAAGGCGCAACGCTGGACCTCGTCAGCGGGGACTTCTGGGGACGCACTGCAAGGCTGTGTAAGAGGATGGGACTTCTTGTCCAGATTCCAATTCTCTTTCCTTCCTGCTCCTCTGGCATGGCTGCCAGTGGCATTAGAGTGGCCCAGTGACTCTCAACTTCCAGTGAGTTTTGTCATCACCCAGTCCAGTGGGCGCTGTCTGCTCACTGGTTTTGGCCCATTGGCAGGGGACATTTCTAGCCCATGACACTTCTTCATCCGCTGGGCCACAGTCACATTGTTTCCAACAATGTCTGCCTCTTGGCCGTGGACAGTGTCACCTCCCAACATTGTTCCTTTCTTGAGGACGCTCCCTTAGCCCCACAGGTAGCAGCTGCTCCCCACACTTTATATTTCTATACTCATTAGCACTCCATTTATTTCTTTTCATCGTTGATCATCTTTTACTAGTTAATAATTCTTTATATTAAATTTTCCATGTTCAAATTGCTTTTGTGATTTCTGTCTTCTCATTGGGCCGCGATATGCGATATTTGCTAATCCCTGCGGTGTGGCACTCCCACGTGGCCAATGACAAATTACCCAGGCTATGTCACTAAGGTGGGGTTTGGAAGAGACATAGAGTAACACACCATTATATGATATTTCTACCGTGCAGATACCATATGAGTAAATAATCTCAAAAGCATACACAACAGTAAAATATTATAAAGTAATTAGGAATTGATGAGTTTTGAGTATTTACTGCCTTTGTTTTTAATATAATTCATTTCATTATAAGTTAATGTAATTTAATTTTTAATATTGTCTGTGTTTAACCGGCTGAAGAATTCCTGAACATCGGCCCAGCAGCTCCGTGAGCTGCTCTGAGCCGGCTCCGGCACACCACTGCCCCCACCCTCGTGGCCCCATCGCCTGGGTTCTTGATCCTACAGTTATGGAAGCAGAAAACTGCCCGTGAAACCACCCAGCACAGAGGCCAGGCACTCAGCCCCCTGTCTCACCTGATCACCCCTCCTGATACAGTATTTGATACTTGCAATTTATTTTTCAATTCCCTTGTTATCATAAATGATTGTATTTCCACACAGTTTGCTTTGCCAAACTGAATTAATCACAGGGTGGGAAGGCAGGGAGAGTCCCAGGGACTCTGAGCAGTTTCGTCCCTCCCTACCGCCCAGGCAGGTGTGGAATGACTGATGTTTGCACTGAAAGGGGACAAGGGAACACAGAGGCCGTTCACTAAGCGACTTGCGCCTTTGGGGAGCTCCACAGCTGGGTTCTGAGAGCCTCCCGCGTCCACCGCACAGGGCTGATTTGCTGTTCTCATGAGTTTCAATCACCTTCTTTGGACTCCAAAGTGCACTTTAACTTCAGTATTGAAGACTCCTAAGCCCTGCGTGTGAGTCCCGCTCCAGGGGCCCGCGCAGAACGGCCCAGTCGGAGTGTCCACCTTCTCCCGTCTCGGCTAAGCCCTCTCCTCTAACTCTCGGCCGCTTAGCACTTGTTAATGGATCTCAAAATTTCTTGGAATTGATTTTTCCATACAGAATATACCTGGGAGAAATAAAATAACCATCAAAGAGCCTTAAATGAATTACACTCTTGTCAAGAGAAGAAAAGCAATTCATTTGAAGCATGACCTGCAGGGAAATGGAGACCTGTTGTGCAGGGAAGGGGGGTGGGGACCCCGTGTGCAGCCGAACTCACTGCTTCGCGGGTCAGTCTCTCTGCTCTGTGATGCAGCACGTGCCTGCAGCATTCCCCACGCCAGCTCTGCCCCCACGGGGAGACGAGTGTCTGAATCCCTCTCCTAGCTTCCCCGAGGGGTGATGGCTGTGCCTTGGGGAGGAGAGGTGGGGAGGGGCTCTGCTCTCTCCCCAACACCCCCTGCGTCTGCTTTCTCTCATAGGCCCCATCCACTGAGGAATGAGCCCAGGACACTGGGCAAAACAGGAAGGGGGCTTCCCACGGGGAAGGGGACTGCCAGAGGGGGCAGACAGAAGAGAGGGTGGCAGGCAGTTCTGACAGGGCTGTCCAGTGAGGACTGGTGGCAGAGAAGGGTGATGGGCTCCCAGCCTGGCCGCACGGTGTATTCCGGAGGGGATCCCAGTGGCATGAGCTGCCCATACACTTCCTGGCCTGGCTGGAGTTAACACAACAGCCTGAGCCAGGCAGGACCAGAGAAAGGAGATAGAGCCCTGTCTATGCAGCTTCTCTCAATGCTCTATGTACTGGATCCATGATCCCACTTCAACTGTCTCACTCCAGGGAAAGCATTCCAGAGGAGGTGGCTTAGGCAGGCAACCTGCAGAATGAAGTCCAGGAGGCGCTACGGAGGGAGACTGAGACTCCAGGCTTCCGGGACTCTAATGCGCAGGCACACAACTTGGGGTCTCCTGCTGGTGCCCTAATGACCCAGGAGGGCTGGGCGCTGAGACTGGCAGAGATACCTTGTCCATGCATGTACTTAACACTCATGTGTTGAGGTCCTACTATGAGCAGAGCACTAGGGAGACAGTGGCGAAAGACAGACATGGCCCCTGACCTTGCTAGGTTTAGAAGTAAATGAACATACAAATGCTTTTTGTAGTTTATCGAGGGGAAAGCTGGCTTTCAAAAAAGATACGTATTATTTCTTGTTTACAGACGAGGAAACCAGGATTCAGAGAGGCTGGGTAGCCTGACGGAGGCCTCCCATTCAGCAAGTGGCAGCGTGGGAAGCAAAGCAAGGTGGCTGTCGCCTGAGCCTCCCCCTCCCTGTGGGCTCTGCTGCCACGTGGGCACCCACACACACTGTCCACGCAGCCGCCGCTCTAGGGGAAGCATGTAGGTGAAAGAGGCTGTCCCTGTCCTTCTTCTCTGTTCTCTTCCCTGGGGGTGGGCTGAGACAGACTAGGCTGGGCCCAGTTCTGGGGCTGGCCTTAGGGGTGGGGCCCAGGAAGCCAGGGTCAGGGGACAATTCCCATCCACAGAGGAAGAGTAGGGCATGGAGCTCAGGCTAGAGGACCGTTCCCCAGTCAGTCCAGGAGGAAACTGGGGCCTGAGCACTGGGGAGACCAGAGCCCTTGATCAAGGTGGAGGGGCTGGAGATGGACCAGCCAAGGGAAGGAGAACCCAGGCCGGGCCTGGCAGCTCCACGCAGCCTTGGGAAGGGCTTCCCAAGAGGCGGCCCAATGCTCACCAGTGTCCCCTGCTGCCCACCTTTGTGGGTGTGGTGGTGCCCAGACTGAGCCGGGCCTCGCTGCATCGCAAGGCCTAACGAGGGTGACCATGCCCTTGTCTCCCAGCATCCTAGTGCTGTTGATACCCCAGTCACCACTGGCACCAGCCCACACAGGGCCATTTGGCCCCAGAGACATAGATTGGCCTCTTTACTCTAAATGAGGCTGGCACCCTGCGTGGCCCCAGGTGCGGGACAGGGAGATGCTGCATGTCCGGGCTGCTCAGCCCTGAGGGAGGCTATGGCATCACTGCAGGGACTGGGGGGGTGGTGTTCCATTTGCACCTGCAGGGGCAGGATGGTGCCTTCCATTATCGGCAGCAGGGCTTCTGTGTTCACCTCCTGGGTGGAGTCTCTCCTTGAAGGTTATAATTAGAGCGGGCACATTAAGGAAGTAACAGCCCCAGGGCTCTGAGAGGGAGAAGTGGGGGTGTGGTGTGGACCTAGAAGGAGGGGCCTGGCCCCCAGGCAGGAGAGGCTGAGAGAGGCTTCTCTGTGAGCCTGAGGGCCCCCCCACCACAGGAGAAGGCCCCCTGTCTGTGCTTTTCTCTGGGGGGTGTGGGGTGAGAGTGGTGGGGAGCAGGGAGAAGGGAGCCCTGGAGGAGGAGGCAGGCTCACAGGCTTCTAGTCCCGGCTCCTCTGCTTCCCCACTGTGTCACTTTGAGCAGGCCGCCTCCCCTCTCTGGGCTGTTTCCTCATCTGTAGGTGGAGGGTGGATTCGATCAGCCCCTCTGTCCCCAAGTGGCTGTGGAGATGAGCCCTACAGGCAGCACATGTGGGCACCAGGAGGGGAGGGGCCGTGAGCGCAGTGGTCAGGGCCCAGGCCGGAGCCAGTCACTGGCCTGGGGTTTACATCCCAGCCGTGGGTTCGGCAAACCCCTCAACTACTCAGTCTCAGCTCCCGCAGCTGAAACATGGTTCAGATTAGTCCTTTCCTTCAAGGGCGGCTGTGAGACTTACTGAGGTGATGTGCTCACATGCACATGCGCTCACACGCACACACACCTGACACGCAGTAAGTCCCAGCCAGTGGCTGCCGTTACCCTCATCATACAAAGGATGTGAGTACACGAAGCAGAGGCACATCTGTGCTCCTGGTCCCCAACAGCCCTGACTCCCTCTGTCTGTGCGCCTGGGCCTGCTCTGAGCTGCCCACTCTGCTTTGGGTCTCCCCCAGATACATTTCCTTTCTTGGGAGCGGCTCAAGGAAGGGAGAATGTGTGTTCCTGGATTCAGACTACATTTTCCCAAGCAAACTGTGTTATTCATGGTTATTAGTAGAAGGCAGACTTAACCACAGTCTACAGCAGGGTCTTACGAGATGACATATTCTGGGTTCGGAACACTTTTGGAGTACGACATTTCTGAATTTTGGCCATTGGAAAGTAACACCCCTTGTGCACCCCAATGAGCCAGGCCTTGGCTAAGGATGAGGTACCTGTCACTTCACCTGATTTTCACAAAAACGCTGTGAGGTAGATGGTGTTGGCCCCAATTTACTCAGGAAGAAACTCAGGTTCAGAGAGGCAGGATAGTGGCCCAAGTTTGCACAGCTAGTAAATGGTTTGGCAGACAGATCCTCGGGCGGCCCCCACGGTGACCCTGGAATTCACCCCCCGCCCTGTGTCAGGTGGAACCTGCCATGTGCCTGTGGCCAACACCAACGGCATACGGCAAAGGCGAAGGGGTTTTAGCAGATGTAATGAAGGTCCCAAATCAGCTGATTCTGAGACAACTGAACAGGAGATCATCCCGTGTTCACCCATGTTCACAGCAGAGCAATCGCCAAGAGACAGAAACAACCCCATGTGCATCGACAGATGGCTGGAGAAGCACAGTACGAGGGGAAACAAGGGAACGCTGCTCAGCTCTAGAAGGGAAGGGAGCTCTGATACACGCCACAGCACAGATGAAACTAGAACCCACTATGCTAAGTGAGCTATGAATGGTGGCTGCCGGGAAAGAACTCTTGCAATTCTTTGACACTAGCCTTGAACCTGGGAGTTTGCAGTCTAGAGCTGTTGTCAACATGTCACATGCAGCCTAAGAATGAAGACAGCATGTGGAGGAGAGATGAAGAATAACAGGTCGTGGTGACATCACTGGAGGCCCACTAAGCCACGACAAAGCAATCTTAACCCTGACTGTTTTCTTACACGAGCCAGTGAATTCCCTTTTTTGTGTAAAGGAGTTTATACTGACTGTTCTGACAGGTGCAATGGAAAAGAACCGTGGCTGTTGCACAAATCCATGCAAAGAAACAGGTAGAGAGAAGGTTTAGGATAAGGAGGCACCATACCCCTCTGCTCATCTTCCTCATTCTTTCTGCAGACTCACTTCTCTGCTCCCTTGTGACCCACCACTGTGGCTTCTGCCTCTGAGCTACATGACCCTCCAGGTTGGATTTTCAGTTAATTGATTTTGTCTCCTTATCCCCAACTGAGATTCCCAAAGCAGAGAATCAGATATGCCCAGCCTGGCGAGGCCCCCACCTGAGTCCTAACGATAAGCTGTGGGGTCTGGGTGGAGGGTGCAGAGAGGGCCCGGTAGGCTAGTGGGCTGATCAAGGACAGATACTTGGGGAAAGATGACTAGCATTTCCAAGCAGATGTGAGTTACAGTTCCTATTTTCCACATGAGGAAACTGATGCCCAGAGAAGTAAAGTGACTTGCCCAAGATCACACAGCTGGGGCGTTACAGGATCACATTCCCGTCTTGCTCTGCTGACTTCGAACTCCATGGTCTGGCCACACTTCCAGCCGACAATTTTTTTTGTTTTTGGCTTCTATTTCCCCCTCTCATTCACCCATGCCCTGCTGGCTGAGCTGGGCAGAAACAGGCAGGAGGAGTGGTAACGTGCCCAGGGATGGCAAGGAGGAAGCCCTCTTGCTGGCCTCCGCACCTGGGTATTTGCGGTTTTCCACCAGAAGCAGGCACACGTCCCTCCAGAGACGGGCCTGAGCACCGGCAGGCTCCAATTCCACACTCAATTATTCAACACAAATAAGAATTTGATTAAAATTTCATGATCCTATCATTTTTTACCCAAACATCTAACTGATTGTGAACATATCTGTCTGAAGTTGAGGAGTCCAATCACTAAAATCTTCATCCAAAACCTTTCAACCTCCATAAATCATTTTTGATAACAAGCCATTGTGTAATTGCCACCGAGACAAGAGTGCAGCAGGCCTCTCTGCGGACACAGTGCCCTAGTGACTGCTGAACAAGTCCTTCTCGGGAGCAGGGTTAGGTGTTCCCAGTGTCTCCTGGCCAGATGGTCACGACCTCCAGTTCCAGGAGACGATCTCTGACCTTTGCTCGGTGGGATCGATGGGATGATTCCAGGCAAACAGCATCCAGGAAGGACGTATGAGGGGACCGCAGCTCGGGTTGTACCTGGAGGTTACTGAAAACCACATCTCCGCAGACAGGGGCAGTGGCAGTGGGAGGGAGGGACGTATGTGTGTCCCCTTCTCCTCTGACTCTTCAGCGTTCCTTGGGGAGGTGACTTAACTCTAAGCTCCTCAGTTTCCCCACCTGGAAGGCAGTGCTGATGAACCCTCCTTGACAGCGTGGCTGTGAGGCCACAAGGCAGGTCTAAGGGAAGCTGCCAGCTCAGTGCCGGGCACACAGCAGGCGCTCAGATCAGACAGTGCCGGTGACCTGAGCTGGGTGCGCAGATGACTGCTGAGCCCAGGTGGGTGTAATGTGGTGCCTTGGCATCCAGCCCATGCCTGTCCCACTGCTGTCGTCTGAGGGGGCCCTAGGCACCAGTGGACAGCCAGGGCCTGTATTAGGCCATTTTGCGTGGCTATAAAGGAATACCTGAGGCAGGGTAATTTACAAAGAAAAGAGGTTTACTTGGCTCACAGTTCTGCAGACTGTACAAGCATGGCCATGGCGCCAGCACCTGCTTCTGCTGAGGGCTTCAGGGAGCTTCCAGTCAAGGCAGAAGGCAAAGGGGGAGCAGGCAGGTCACATGGCAAGAGAAGGAGCAAGAGAGGGAGGAGGAGGTGCCAGGCCACTTTGACAACCCTCTCTCCAGTGAACTAATGAAAGGGAGAACTCACTATTGCGGGGAGGAACCACGCCATTCATGAGGGATCCACCCCCATGTCCCCAACCCCCCCAGCCCCACCTCCAGCACTGGGGAATCAAATTCCCACATGAGATTTGGAGGAGACAAGTATCCAAATGATATCAGGTCCCCATGGCACTCATCGCTGAGGGCCTGCTGGGCAGAAAGAAAGGACTTGGGGGGCAGCGGGAGTGCCCAGTACAGTGAGGTCTCAGAGGCTGTGGGGGTGCCATGGGATGCCGTGGGGCTGCTGCCCAGGACTAACTCTCCGGGGAATCTCAGGGGAGGGATGAAGAGAGGAATGGGTGCATCTGGGCAGGATGCAGAGCTGTTCCTTTCGGGAACGACATGGTCAAGGAGAAGTGGGGAGACTGGGTTCTGGGCCTGACTCCACTTCTGAATCACTGTGTGACACAGGACAAGCCACTGGCCCTCTCTGGGCTTGGTCTGCACATCTGCAGAATAAGAGATGTTATCGAGGGGCGCCTAAGACCCCTCTCAACTCAGAGTCAGGCCTTGCCTCTGTATGGTTCCGTGGGATAGCCCAGCCCCCTGCCTTAAATCTTACCAGTGGCTTCCACCTCAAACTCCTTCCGCCATAAGACAAGTCAGTACCGGGAGCCCACAGTGCTGACTCGGCAGCCCTCCAGGTCACTGCGTGATGCCAGGTCTTATAACAACAGGGCGACTCGGTTCATTAGAGACCAGGGCTAATGTGCCTCACCCTTGGAGATGTCATTCCAGGTGGTTTGTGCAGCTTCCTCTGTGGGAAGGAGAAAAATGAGGAGAATGGGCAGCAGGCAACGAACTGACTCACAGCCCCAGAGGCGAGGCTGAGACAGCAAAGTTTTATGCTGGTCTCAGCTTAGGAGACTTGGGCACTGGAGGGGACAAAAATTGGGCTTTTCTATGTTCCATGACAAGAACCTGAGAGTGACCTGGCTTGAGTTCAGAGGGATTTATTGGTTTATATAAACAGAGAAGCTCAGAGACAGGGCAGCCTTCTGGAGCAGCTTGACTCAGGCACTCAAATGATGCCAACAGGACCTGCTCCTTCTTTCTTCATCTTTTAGCATTTCTCTACCATGCAAGGCCACCTCAAGTCCCCTTCCCAGTGGTTTCCATCCAGACTGGTATCCAACAGAGAAGAGAGAGCTTCTCTTCCTCAAGGTTGATCCAAAATTCTGAGCCACTGGCTCACACCCCGACCTCTGCACCATCAGGCAGGACAGCGGGCTGCAATGTACCGACTGGCTTATGACAATCAGGGTCCAGCCATGAGTGAGGTTAACTCTGCCCGAGCCATGTGGGCTGAGAGAAGGGGACAGGGCACTGCTTTATCAGTAAAAGAATGAAAGGGCACTAGGCCACAAAAGCCCCCAGATGCCCTCCACTGAGTTTGGGGTGGGGATAACAACAACAACAAAAACAACCATATTAACAAAAACATAAGGGAAGAGAGAAAAATACAAATCTTATGCATTATGGTTGATTTCATCTCATTTTCTCAAGAATGCAATGAGATTGGAGCTGCTATTATCCTAGGTATAGAATCCCGGGTGTTTAGAGTTAGAAGTACCTTCAATACTCTCAGACCAACCACACTTTCTTACTTACTCAGTTAGTTATTTTAATTTATATTTGTGGGTACAGCATGATATTTTGAAATATGGATACATTGTGGAATGGTGAAATTAAGCTAATTAACATATGCATCGCCTCACATATTTCTTTGTGGTGAGGATACTTAAAATCTACTCAGCCCCACTTTCATAGGCAGGTAAATAAAGACCCAGAAAGGTCAACTGACTGTCTCAAGGTCACACAGCTCAGGGGAAGATGGCGGAGTAGGAAGCACAAGGAACCCATCTATCTTCCCACCTAGATAACAATGGCACTGGCAGAATCTATCTGATATGACTATGTTGGAAATCTACAGTCTATTCAAAGGCTTGAAAACCCCAGGGAAGGGTTTGGGCAGTAAATTGCGGCTGATTTCTATTCATTTCAGCTCTTAGTTGGGTAGCAGCTACCCATTCTCCACCCCTCAGCCATGTGACAAGCAGCTATGCACATGTTCCCGAAGTAGCTTGTGTGCAGCTTATGGGAGCCTGGGTGGGCAATAAGGGCCTTGTCCTCCAAATGCTGGGGATCTGTGCTCTGACTGCTGGTTGCTTCTGATGGTGGAGGTGCAGACACAGAGGTAAGCAGCCATTGTCGCAATCTTTACTGCCATTGTTACAAGTCCCTACCCCTGTGGCTGAAAAGACTTTCAGATACTTTAAAGGACTGGGAGATTTTTCCCCTTTATTTTTCCCTTTTCTCCTTTTGGGAGTCAGACATTTAAGGACTAGGGCGTTTGGAAGCAATTGCACATACAGGGGAATTTAGAAAGTCACTGCACAGGCCTAGGGGAATGGGCAGGTTCAGAAAAGATCAAAAAAGACCTTGAGTTTTTGCCTCATACTGATCCCTGGCACAAATACAGCCAATAACAACAACAACAAAAACTCTGAAGAAGGAAAGAATCCAATTTCCAGAGTTACTACACTATAAGATTCAGTCTAGTTTTCAACAAAAAACCTATATGGCATACAAAGAAAAGGGAAAATACTGCCCATTCAATGAAAGAAAATAAATCAACAAAAGCTGTCCCTAAGAAAGATCAGATGGTTGACTTACTAGACAAAGATTTTAAAACAACTGTCTTAAAGACGGTTAAAGAACTAAAGAGAAAGTCAAGACAATGATGTATGAACAAAATGGAAACACCAATAAAGAGACAGAAAACATAAAAAGAGTATAAAAATATTCTGGAGATAAAAAATACAATAACTGAAATAAAAATAATTAAAGGGATTCAAAAGCTGATTCTGTGGTCTGAATGTCTGTGTTCCCACAAAAGTCCTGTTGAAACCTAATTCCCAGTGTGAGAGGATTTGGAAAAGGAGCCTTTAAGAGGTAAATAGCTCATGAATGGGATTAGTGCCCTTATAAAGGAGGCCCCAGAGAGATCCCTCCCTCCTTCTGCCATGTAAAGACACAATGAGAAGAGGCTATAAACTGGGAAGAGGGCTCTCACCAGACACTGAATCTTCTTCTGCCTAATCTTGGACTTCCAAGCTCCCAGAAGTATGAGAAAGAAATTTCTGTTGTTTATAAGCCACCCCAATCTATGGTATTTTGTTATAGCAGACTGAATGGACTCAGATAGCAGACTTGAGCAGGCAAAAGAAAGAATCAGTAAACTTGAATATAAGACAATTGAAAAGATCAAATCTGAGGGAAAGAAAGAATAAAGATTGAAGAAAAATGAACAGAACCTATGGGACCCATGGGACACAATCAAGTAGACTGATATACATATTGTGGGGGTCCCAGAAGGAGAACAGAAAGAGCGAGAAGCAGAGGTTATCTGAAGAGATAATGGCCAAAAACTTCCCAAATTTGGTGAAAGATATGAATATAAACATCCAAAAAGTTTAATGAACACCAGGTAAGAAGTAATATGAACTCAAAGAGACACACACCAATATACATAATTAAACTGTCGAAAGACAAAGACAGAATCTTGAAAGCAGCAAGAGAGAAGTGATTCATCACATACAAGGGATCCTCAGTAAGATTACCAGCAGATTTCTCATCAGAAAACCTGGGAGGCCAGAAGGCAGAGGGCTGATATAGTCAAAGTGCTGAAAGAAAATAAACTACTAACCAATAATCCTATATCTGGAAAGTCTGTCCTCCAAAAGTGAGGGAGAAATTAAAACATCCTTAGATAAACAAAAGCATACGGAGTTTGTTACTACTAGACCTGCTCTGCAAAAAATGTTAGAGTCCTTCAGAGTAATTGAAAGACACTAGGTGGTAATTTATATAAGTATGAAGAAATAAAGATCTCAGTAAATGCAATTATAAAAACTCAAATTATTGTAACTTTGGTGTTTAACTCTTCTTTTTATTTTCTACATTCTTAAGAGACTAATGCATTTAGAAAAATAATTATTAGTCTAAAAGCTGCATTATTGTAACTTTGGTTTGTAACTCCACTTGTTTTCTACATGATTTAAGAAACTAATGTATAAAATTTATTAGTCTATATTTTTGGACACATAAAGTATAAAGACAAGATTTATGACATCAATAAATGAAAAAGGGATGGGAAGGATCAGAGGTTTTGTATGTTATTCAAGTTAAACTGGTATAAATTTAAATTACTGTAGTATAAATTTAGAACGTTAAATGTAATCTCCATTGTCACCACAAAGAAAATAGATATCGAATATACACAAAAGGAAATGAGAAGAGAATTAAAATGTTTCACTACAAAAAAAAATCAACTAAACACAAAAAGACAGCAATGCAGGAAATGTGGGATAAAAAACTATAAAGCAAAAAACATTACAAGAAAACAAACAGCAAAATGATACAAGAAAGTCTCCTTAGTAATTTCTTTAAATGTGAATCAACTAAACTCTCCAGTCAGAAAACAGAGATTGGCAGAAAAGAAAAAATAAAATCCCATGATCCAACTACATATTGTCTACAGGAGACTCACCAAAATATCCAAAGACATAACTAGGTTAAAAGTGAAAGAAAAAGATATTCCATGCACATAATAACCAAAAAAGAGCAGGGGTGGGTATACTAATGTCAAACAAAGTAGACTTTAAATCAAGAATGCACAACTCATCAGTGGAGTACCCAAGTCTTCCCAGAGAAAGCTCAACCAAGCAGGAATCCATCTGCTTAGAGTTGTTGCAGAGTTACAGTGACCTGTCTGCAAAAGGAGTCTCACTCTCACTCAAACCAGATAGGGCAGCTGAGTAGGCCAGAGTCCACCCTGCACTGGGCTAGCAGGAACTGGGGTCTCTCATCACCTCCCAGGCTCCTTCCATCCCACCTCTTCCATTTGGGTGGATGCTGCCTCAATAGGTGCAACCAAGTAGGCCCAGCTAGAGACCTCTCTCCAAGGACCCTGTGGCTCTTTACACTCCATACTCCTGACTGCACAGCTGATCCCAACCTCTGCCACCCCTACTCCACCTCCCTGTGGATCTGGGAAAGCAGAAAAGTTAACTTTAAGAGTATAAGAGTTGGGGGTGTTCTTCACAGCTATCTAGTCAAAACCCTGTATTTTACAGGGGAAAAACTGTGGCCCAGGGGAAGGGGCATTCCTGGGCAGGCATTTCCAGGAGAAAGGCATCCTGGATCCCAATCTGGTGCTCTCCCACCACACCACTCGCCTTGCTGGCTGCACCAGCCCTGAGCATATGGCCCCTGGCTGGGACTATCAACCATCCTGAAGCCTATTTATACACTCACCACCTCTCCCCCTTGAACACCGTCATTCTTTGCAAGTGTATCCACTCTCCTATTTAAACATGAGACAACTGGCTGGAGAGTTGTTGGGGCTTGTCCAAGATCATGCTGGCTGACATGTCAGACATCAGAACCAGCCCCCTGCCTCCTTGCATCCCAGAACAGAAGCTTTCCAAGAGATTATGTCATGTTTTCCTCCTTTGATCCCCAGTAGGCTGGCATCACTGGGACTGCTGCCCTAGTTATGGATGAGGGATGAGGCTCAGAGAGGCCCAGTTACTTGGGCTCCTGACACACAGCTGGCCAACCGTGAAGAGGAAGTGGGCCAGGGTTCCTAGAGTCCAACCTGGTGCCCTGGCCCCTCCATCCAGAATCTCCCACTACCACTGGTGCACTCAGGAACGGCAATCCCCCTGACCAACAGAGGTGTAAACAAATTGGGGGTTTACTTTTCTCACCTCAAGGAGCATGTGATGAAGGCCCAACTTCTCCTCTGTTTCCCCTTGGTGGCCTCGGCACGTGTGGGTGCCTGAGGTCACAGCCTGGCTGCACCAGCCCTGGGCCTCATGTGCTATGTCAGGACAAGCAGAGACTATCTTGAGCGCAGCCTGCTCCAGCCCTTGCAGGGTGCTCTCCCAGAATGCTCCGCTACAACCTCTGCTTGCATCACTTGGCCCGTGCTATGTCACATGATCATCTCCGGGGTAGGTAATATTTTCCCATCTCATTGGCTGGGGTTGTGTCACGTGACTAGGTGGAGAAGGACGAGAACTGTAATGATTTCAAGGAAGGAAAATGGTGCCCTACAAAACAGGGCTCTGTTAGTAGGAAGGCAGAGGAAGGTGAATGTCAGCGGGCAGCCTGCAGTCTCGGCCCCAACTCTTGCCAGCTCATTTTGCTATTTGTTACCTGGCTGGCTCCACACAGGCACGTGGGCTGCGGTGAACAGGCGGTGGGCAGGTCCCACAGCGAGGTGTTGGCCGACCCGGGCTCGCCCCAGGGCACCCAACAGCACCCCCAGATCTCTGCTTCTGCCCCTCTGTCTGCCTCTCGCTTCTCCCTGTTCCAGTTCTCTGCCTCTCCAGCTCCCCGAACAAGACCAGCCTCTGTCAGAACATTCCTACATTCTGGGGGGCGAGGGCTGTGACCCCAGTTTCAGCTAGAACTCCTTTAAATGAGTCTGCTATCCAAGTCCAAACGCAAACCAACCCCCTGCTCCCAGCCCAGCGTTACAGTCCCTCTCACATCTTGCTGGTGGATGTTCATGGGGGTAACCTTAGTGGAGGACACTTGTACAGCATCTAGCAAAATCCAAACCCTTTGATTCAGCAATTTATTATAAATTCTGGTACTAGATCACTTCAACTCAGGGGTATGTATTTATGTATGCAAGGATGTTTACATCATTTGTAAAAATGTAATAGCAAAAACTTGAGCTAATCTGATGCCTACTAATAGGAAATTAATTACATAAGCGGTGGCAGAGCTCTAGCAGTCATTAAAAGATAACGAGCATGGTCCCTATGCACTGGCTCAGAAGGCTGTCCCTCATATTTTTTGAATAAAAAGGTTTGATGAAAAATGTGAACAGCATACTGCTACTTTGCATAAAATTTCTGATCATTTTGTATGTGCACAGATAAATATCTTGATGGATGAACACTTGTACTAGGAGACTCTTGGGGAAATCCTTTGTAAATCTGACACTCTCTGACAACACGAACTGTCTGAGGTCGCTTGTGTCCAAAATTATCTTCCCTGTCACTGTTCAAGGTCATTGCCCCAGCATTCCTCCCCCTCTCTCCTGCATCATCAATTTTGCCTCTCCATAGAGTCATTACCGTCAGTGTACCAATACTGCATTATTTTTCCAATCTCTCTCAAAAATAAAAACACCCCAAAATCAAAAGCAAAATTAACCTTCTCCTGCTACCTTTGCTTTCCTTTACACTAAATCACCGTACTTGCCATCTCTAATTTCTCTCCTCCCATTTTCTTTTCATTTCATTCTACCTGAATTTCAACCCTTCACACTCCACCACAGCTACTCTTGTCAAGGTCACCAATGAAATCCTCACTGGAAAGCCCAAGGGTCAACTTTCAATGACTCTTGTCCTGTGGTCTTTTGGTATAGTGGCTTACTCCTCTCCAGAATCCTCCCTCCCCTTGGCCCCTGGGATGCCACCCTCTCCTGGTGTTCCTCCTGTCTCTCAGGCTGCTCCTCCTGTTCCCTTTGCTGGTTCCTTCCTCGCTTCTTGACCAGTAAACCTTGAGCTGTCCCTGAGTTCTGTCCTTGGTCCTCTTCTCATTCTCCCTCCTTCCTTGGGCCTTTACATGCAGTTCTTATGCTAACGCTCCCCAATTCACACCTCAGCATGACCTCTCCCTGGACTCTAGGCTTGTACATGCAATGGCCTAGTCACTGTCTCCCTGTCTCGGTTAGGGCAGCTCAGACCGGACACCTGGAGCCGTGCTGGACCCCTACTCCCCTCACGCCCATGTTACATCTATCAGCAGACCTGCTGGCTCTTTTTCAAAGCATTTTTAGAACCGACCACTTCTGATCACCTCCACAGCTACCTCCCTGGTCCCCACCCGGTCCTCTCTCCCAGATTATTGCCATTGCCTTTTAGCTGCTCTTCCTGCTTCCTCTCTTTCCCCCTAAGCATCTACTCTTTGCAGGGCAGTAGAGCGATCTCCTGTGATTCTATTAGATTTGTCTGATCATATCTCTCCTCTGCTCAGAGACTTGGAATGCTTTCATTAGTGAGTGAAAACTCCAGAGTCCACCTGGCCCTGCATGAACTGTGGCCCCCACCACAACCCCTCACTGAGCTCACCTCTGTTATCCTCCCCTGCTTCTTCTACTCCAGCCACACCAGCTTCTCTCATGCCCTGGGATATGCCAGCTCTGTCCTGCCCAAGGACCTTCATGTTTGCTGCTCCTCTGCCTGGAGTCCTCCTCCTCAGACGTCCTCAGGGCTTACTCCCTAAGTCCTCAGTCTTTGCTCAAAAGTCCTTCTCACAGAAGCCAGCCCAATAATTTTATTTAAAAGGGCACATCCCTTGGCCCGTCTAGCTACTCCCTTTCTCCCTTCCTACCTAGCACCTGTGACATACTATGTCATTCACTTCTTTATTTTGTTTATCCTAAAGTTAATGATTTATAGATAATTCAGTAATTCAGCCCATTTTATTCTCTGATTTATGCAGAACACCTAACTCAGTCACTGGAACAGAGCAGATGCCCAGTTAATATTTGTTGAATGAATGAATGAATGAAGGCGACCGTTTTCCTTTCTCATGGGAAGGAGACAAGATGACTAAGCTGAGAACAACATGGGTTGTTCTTGTACAGATTTCTGCAGAGCCCTGAGTTCCTGGAAGAAAGGCCACACACCTGTAGGGAGAGAAGAGTAGACGGTTGGTGGTGGGTGCTTTCTAGAATTTACTTGCTCTAAAACTATGTCTGCCTCTTTTTAGTGTTCTCATTAGGAAATAAGCCAACCTAAATAAAAAATGGAGAGAGACTGTCCAAGAACAATGAGTTTAAGTGGGAGTGAGCATTGCAGCGGGGAAGACGTGTGCCATAGTAAACTGCGGGCGCGTTCGGGAAGGCAAAGGAAGACACGGGCTTTTAAACGTAAAATGAGTTGTTCTGAAACAAGTATCCTTGGCTATAAGGATCAGTAACTCGAGTGGCATCAGACCAAGACTAGACAGGCGTTGCTGAGCAGATGTCCTTGCAGAACCATTTTTGTGTGTAAGGCTGTGGTTCTGGCAGAGTGTTTTGCGATAGCTCTTGTTCTCAGGCCACTGTGTGTGACAACTCTCTCTTCATGTCCTTCCCCGGCTTCATTTTTTCAGTGTCTGACCTGACGGTCTCCATTTTGATTCTGACAAATTCCACAAATGGCAAGTTTTAAATGGTGTCTTGAGTAAGGTAAGAGAGCTGTGGCTGGATATTAACCATGGCCACAAGTCCCTGCCCTGAAGATGTCAGGAGAAGGAACAGGACCCAGCCCTCGCAGAAGAATCCCCATCTTGCGGGCTAAGGCTCAGCTGAAGGGGAGCTCAACCTCCCCCGGAAACTGCAAGACACAGTGCTCGATGTCGATTCTGGGGACCTAGACCAGGCAGAAAAATGATAGTCACCCCCTACTTCAGGATGTAGGCAGGGCAGCATCTCCCAAGGAATAGGGGGACAGAGAAACCTTTGGACAGGCTGTCATTGTGTGTCCTGACATTGCTTTCTCAGTGTGATCTTTAAAAAAAAAAATTGTTCACATCCTTTTGAGGCTGAGCGGGGAGACATTCCTAATCTAAGCAGCTCCTGCAATACCCCAAATTTTAGTAGTGAGTGTCTTGGAGGAGCAGGAGTGGAGATATCAGAGAAAAGCTTAAAATTTTATATTTTCTCTTCTGCTGCTGTTGGAATTGTTTTTCCCAAGAAGGGTATGTTACCTTTGTACTGTGTGTTTGTGTGTGTGTATTGTTTATACATGTGTGTGCATAGATGTGTGAATGTATTAATGTGTGTGTTTCCGTGTGTGTGTGTGTCCCAGTTCGGGAGTGAGGATTATTTACAAGACAAAGGGATTCCACAGTTTACGAAAGGATTTGCTAAAGTCTCCTTTGGAGTGTTGTGCTCTCTAGGGACAACAGAAAAGGATTTTGATTTATAAACCCTTTCCTTGTACACTCCAGTGCAACCCTAAACACAGGGTCAATTTCTGTTTCACGTTCTACCTAATTTGACCAGCCTGCTCCCAAGTTGCCGCTGTGTGCGGGGCCCTGTGCTTGGCACAGAGGGGAGACAAAGACGAAGAAGACCCGTGTTCAAAGGGGGACTGGCATTGCCAACTCCCTCACAGAGGAGGCTTTTGAAGAACTTCTCAGAAGCCGTTGCCAGGCACAGTTTAGCTGGAACCCTCTGTATTGTCCATAAATCCAACCAGGCGTGCAGACATGACGAGGAGCCTCTGGTCTCCCAGGTGGATGGGGCGGCCAGAGGGCCCTGCTGGAGTCAGAGTGGGTGTGGGGTGCTGGGGAAGGAGGAGCAGCTGTCCTGCCTCCCCCCTCACACTGTCGCTGTGCGGAACCCACCGAAGGAGCCCTGCGATGCAATGAGTGACGGTTTTTGAAACCATGACCAGAAGATATTAGAGACTACTTGGCAAAGCAGAGAGGGCAGGGAAGGAGCAGGGAGCTGTTTCGAGTTCTCTGTGTCCCCCAGTAGCCCCATAGCTGACCTCATCTGCAGGTCCCTTCTTACCCCCTGCTGTCGGCAGCCTGCCTGTGTGGCCGAGGCTGGGTGGCAGGGAGGCAGGCAATGAGAAACCTGGGACAGGAGTGCAGTTACATCTGAATTTTTATTTTATTGTTCCTACCTGAAATGAGTTTCTCTATTGATAAAATCTGTTTAAACAAGGACATATTTATTTGAAATGAGAAAACAAGACAATAAAAACATTAAAAACAGCGAGAGAGAGAGCAGTACGCACCTCACTGGGCTGTTGTGAGGATAACGTAAGATGAGACAAGGCCCAGGGCACGGAGCCTGGCAGTAGGGTCTGGGAGCGGCCGCGGCCTTGTCACTCTTGTGGCCGTGTGGCTCTGGCTGCCGCTGTGAGACATCAGGGTCTTGGGAGTGTTGCTGCCGTGAGGCTGTGATGGGCAGTTTTATCTCTCCACTCCCTGGCCGATGCACTGATAAAATCGGAACACATTCTTCCCAGCCTGAAAGCAGGATGATGGACTGCAAGACCTTGTAATGCCATTTCCAATGTCGGAAATCTCTGTTTTTGTGGCTATGCTGGGTTGGTGACTTTTGATATTAACATAACAGGAGGGCAGGGGGGTGATACGAAGTAGCACATGCACTTCTTCACAGTTAAGTAACGCGCATTCAGGAAACACTCCTGGAGCCCTCTCCTTATTCCCATTCCCCTGATGAGGAAACTGAGGCTTGCACCCCTTGCTCTGTTATGCAGCCTCAGTCTCTCCCTGTGCAGGCAGTGGGCTCTGTTTGCTTTGATCGTGATAGCAAGAGCTCAAGGATCTGCATGGGACACCAGGACATGGATAGTTTGAAACAACTGGCTCCCTTGAAGAGGTCATTTTTTCTGGATCATTGCCAAGAAGTCACTATTTGACTGTGCCACCTACACAGGAAGTGCGGTGCTCACAAGCAGTGGCAGAAAAGATTAATAATCTTGACAAAATCTGAATAAAAGTGTCTCAGGTAAACTGGAGGGGAGGAGACGTGCAGGCAGCCCTGGAGGAGTTCGTAAATCCAAGGCTGATGAATCACCTGGGCAGGTGTCTCTGCCACCAGCATCCTGGCTCAGGACAGGAGCGGTGCAATTACTTTTCTGGTAGTAATTATCTGGAGCGAGCCGGTCCATTTTTCTCTTTTATTACTGTTGAATTTCAGGGAAGTGTCCTCTGCAGGCCCCTCTTATCTAAATGTTGGATTTATTTGATGACTCCACTAGGTCTGGTGATAAGGGGCAGAGCGTGCTCTGCAGGAGGAGGGCTCGGTCCCTGCGCCTGCCCGCCCCGAGGGTTCTCGTGGGGGGTGTGATGAGTGGGACGCTGGACAGCCAGCCATTCATAACCGTCAGCCCCATCAGTGGTGCCATTAATTTTCCTTCTTTCCCTGCTTCCCTGCTCTGTGTACTGGCTGAGGCCAACTCAAGGCTGCGGGAAGAGGCTGAGGCTGAGAATAGTTTAGGACTTTGGGAAGGATTTCCCGGCCCAGACAGGGAGGAAAAGGGGCAGCTGGCCAGCGGGGCCATCTCCCTACGTCCAGCTGTAACCTCCTCCTCACTCACTGCATGTTCTGCTGTGGTCTGAGCCCCTGGCAGGAACTGGCTTCCATCAGCAAAGCCACAGATTCCAAGGTGTCCTTTTCTAAGCAAATTGCCCCAGCTCCCCTGACACTCAAGGGCCCAAGTTACATATCAAAATGAGATTGTGTTTCTCATTTTGATGAACCAGGCCTTTTGCTGAGGCTTTTTGGAGCATCGTAGCTTCTGGAAAAAACAGCCAAGTGCCTAGATCGAGGTACTATGAAGAATCACAAAGTCAGACTGCACACCACAGTGGCTTATACAAGACAATATCGTATTAGTCTCTCACGTAACAATGTAGCATTGGCTATCGAGGCCTCATGGGGTGACTCTGCAGTGTTGGGGACCCTAGACTGCTTCCTTCATTTGTTGTTTTGCTCCTAATTGGCAGGCCCCTCTAATTTTGTGCAGCATAGCTCAATTCCATGCCCCTATTCCATTCAGTAGGAAGGAAGAACAAGAGGACATGAAAAGTAGGGCCCTTCTCTCTAAAGATACAACCTGGAAGTCGCACACATGATTACTTGCGTGCCATCGGTAGAAAATGGTCACATGGCTGTACCTGGCTTGCTATGACTTTGCTTCTTGCCAAGATGTATTAATAGGAACTGGATTTACCCTTTTGCCTCAGACAACTAAAACAACTGAACAAAATATATGCAACAACAGTTTTTTAGATATTAGGCGTCAGGCAAAGAAGACACAATGATCCTTGCAAGATGGGAGATGAAAAGCATGTTTCAGGTTTGCACATCTAAAAAAGCTTTATTCTTCTTTTGCCTTTAAAAGACATTCTTGTAGAGTTTAGAATTTTAGGCTTGGAGTTTGTTTTTTTTTTACTATTAATTTCAGTATTTTCAGATGTTTCTCCACGATTTTCTCACTTGCATTATTTGTGAGGAGAAATCTGCCGTCCTCCTTACATGTGTCCCTCTGTGCTTAATGTGTCTTTTTTTCCCCCCTCTGGTTGATTTCAGGACTTTACCACTTGCTCTGAGCACTTTCATTCTGATCTGGTCATGTTTTTTGTGCCTTGGACCTGTGGGTTTTTACTTGCCATCAAAATTGGAAAATATTTGGCTGTTGTCTTTTCAGATTTTGTTTCTGGCCTGAGAGAAATAACCAGCTGATCTACACTACAAGAAATGCTAAGTGATGTCTTTTAGGCAGAAGAAAAATGATTCCAGATGGAAATATGGATTTCACAAAGGAATGAAGAGCACTGGAAATAGTAATCACACAGGCTACTATAACGTATTTTCTGTTATTTAAATCTCCTTAAAAGGTCATTGACCGTTTGAAGGCTAATAACAACAATGCAGTGTTGGGTTTACAATATATACAGAAGTAAAGTGAACGGTGTCAACCGCATAAAGGCCTAGAGAGAAGACATAGAAGGGTGCTGTTTAGGGTTCTTATGTGTGCAGTGGCATAATACTTCAAGGGACACAGTGATGAGCTAAGCAAGTGTAGTATAAACCCTAAAGCAACCACTAAAATACGAAAACAAAGAGTTACAGGCAAAAATCCAACAAAGAAGATAAAACAGAAAAATACTCAATTATTCAAAAGCAAAGTAGAAAAAGAAAAAAGCAAATAAAGAACAGATGTGACAAACAGAAAACAAAGAGCAGGCTATGTGTAAAAACCAACCATATTAATAACCACATTAAGTGAAAATGGTCTCAACACTCTCAGTTAAACGTGGAGACCATCAGATTAGATAAAAGACCAAGACTCAACTATATACTGTTCTTAAGAAATATACTTTAACTATTAAGGCATGAATAGGTTAAAAGTAAAAGGTCGGAGAATGATGTATCATGCTAGCAATGATTAATCTAGAGCAGGAGTGGCTATATTAACATCAGAGCAGATTTCACAGCAAAGAATACTATCACCAGGAACGAAGACGGCCATTTCATCATGATAAACGTGTCAATTTGTCAAGAGAACAAAGGAGTCCTAAATATATTAATATATACATGGCAAAGCCGAATTTCAAAATAATGAAGCAAAAATAGATAGAACTGCAAAGAGAAACAGACAAATCTATAATTATAATGGGAGATTTTCATATTACTCTCACAGTATCTGACAGAATAAGTAGACAGAGAGCAAATAAGGATATATTATAAAAGACTTTTACAACACTATTAAACAATTTGTTCTAATAGACATTTATAAAACTCTCCACAATAGCAGGGTACGTATCATATTCAAGTGCACATGAAATATTTACCAAAACAGATCACATAAAGCAAGTCTCAATAATTTAAAAGGATTCTAGTAATACAAAGTTATGTTATATAACAATAATAAAAAATAAATGAAAACTCAATAGCATAATGATATGTAGAAAATCTCAAAATATTTGGAAACTGGCTAATGTAACTTTAAACAATTCAACTTAATAAATCAAAAGGAAAATAGAAAAGTATTTTTGAATTGAATGAAAATTAAATCTTAGCGTATCAAAATTTATGACCTGCCGCTAAAGCAGTACTTGGGGAGTAATTTATAGCACCAAACATCTATGTTAGAAAATTAGAAAGGTCTCAAATTGATGGCTTCAGCTTACACTGTAAGAATGTAGAAGAACGAATTAAACCCAAAACAGAAAGGAGATGAAAAAGATCAGATCAGAAATTAGTGAGATGAAAAATGTAAATACGATAATGAAAGTAAAATCTGGTTATCTGAGATCAATAAAATAATAAATAATTATCCAGAGGGATTAGAAAGAAAGAGGGAAGATACAAATCACCAATATCAGGACTGGGAGAGGAGACATTACTACCAATTCTACAGATATTGGAAAGAGTTTAAGAGAATAGTAGGAACAACTTCAGGCAAATAAATGTGACAACTTCAGCAGACAAATATATTTAAAGACACAAATTATCAAAGATCACTCAAGAAGAAATTGATAGCCAGGATAGTCCCACGTTCATTAAAGAAACTTAATAATTAAACTTGTAGTTAAAAATTTTCCCTCAAGAAAACTCAAGGCATATATGGCTTCTCTATAGAATTCTACCAAATGTTTAAGGCTGAAGTAATAACAAATCTACACAAATTTGTGGTGTCGTTTGAATTTTTTTGTCCCTCCGAATTTCATGTTAAAACTTAATCCCTAATACAACAGTATTGAGAAGTGTGGCCTTTTGGGAGGTGTCCAGGTCATGGGGGCTCTGCCCTAATGAATGGATTAATGCTTTTGTAGAAGGGCTTGACAGAGGGAGTTCACCCCTTTTGCCATGTGAGGACACAGAGTTTCTCCCCTCTGGAGGATGTAGCATTCAGGGTGCCATTGTGGAAGCAAGACTGTGTCCTAACCTGCCAGTGTCCTGATCCTGGACTTCCCAGCCTCCAGAACTGTGAGAAATAAGCTTCTGTTCTATATAAGTTACCCAGTCTCAAGCATTTTTTTATATCAGCAGAAAACAGACTAAGACACCTTGATATAAAAACTATGTAAAGACATTACCAAAAAAGAAAATTACACAACAATATTCCTCATGAACATAGGTTTAGGGATTTTGAACAAAATTTCAGCAAATCAAATCCAATAATACATACAATGGAAACTATATCATGAAGTTTTTCTTAGAATGCGAGTTTGGTTTAATATTAAAAAGTCAATCAATGTCACTAATAATATAAAAAAACCACATGATCTTTGCTCAAGATGCAGTGCAATCATTTCACAAATCTAAGATTCATTTCTGATAAAAGCTCTCAGCAAACTAGGAATAAAAGTAAATGCCTTCAACTTGATAAAGGACATCTACAAAATATCAACCACTAACATCATCCTTAATGAGGAAAGACTAAAGGCTTTCCCCCTTGAGGTCAGAAACAAGGTAAAAACCCACTCTCACCACTTCTGTTCAACAATGTAGTAGAGGTTCTAGCCAATGCAACAAAGCAAGAAAAAGAAATTAATTAATTCATTGCAAAGAATGAAGTAAACCTGTCATTATTTACACATGACATGATCATCTAAGTAGAACATTCTGTATAATCTACAAAATAAGCTATTTCAACTGAAAAGTGAGTTTAGAAAGGTTTAAGGATATAAATTCAATATAGAAGGATCAATTGCATTTCTACATATTGGCAGTGAACAATTGGGAATTGAAATAACAATCAATGCTATTTATAATAGCATAAGAAATATTAAATATAGAATCATTAGGCATACATTTGACAAAAATATATAATAGCTACACACCAAAAAATATAAAGCATTTAAAATGACCTAAGTAGATAGAGAGATACACTGGGTGTAGGGGTTAGAAGACCCATTATTATTAAGATTTCAATGCTGTATAAATCAACCTATAGATTCTATGTATTTCCAATCTAATCCCAGAAGCATTTTGCAGAAATTGGCAAATTGATTCTAAAATTCATAAAATGCAAAAGAATAGCCAAAACAACTTTTAAAAAGATTGAAGTTGGAGGACTAACACTCCCTGACTTCAAGATATAGTGTAAAGTTGCAACAATCAAGAGAGTGTAGTATTGGCATCAAGATAGACAAATGGATCAATGGAACAGAATGGAGAGAGCAGAAGCAGATCCACACATAAGGACAACCTATTTTTGACAAAAATGCAAAGGTAATTCAGTGGAGAAAGGATAGTCTTTTCAACAATGGTGCTGAAACAAGTGGATATCCATATTTTTAAAAATGAATTTTGATCCCTAGCTCATCCCATACACAAACACGGACGGCCTGGCCAGCAGCAGGCATCCGACACAGCCAGCTCTTCCTGCGGTTGTCCGTGGCTGTGGCTGCTGTGACCTGGTGGTTGTTCAGTGGACGATTCTACTCCATCTGCAAAGACACTGGATGCAGAGCTGGGACCTCCAGGAGGAAACTCATAGGGGACAGATTTCAACTCTGGTGAAGTGAGACCTTCCTATACTGTGAGCTGCCCCTGACCCACAGGTGTGGGAGCCAAGACCCAGGTGAGGCCTGGGTGAAGACTCCATGGCAGAGACTTACATGGGCTGCTAGGCCGAGCCTGAGCCCCTTTGCCAGCTGTGGGACTTTCTTCAGTCAGGCCTCAGTTTCCTTACCTGTAAAGTGAGGATAATAATGCTCCTACATGCATGCCAGGCAGAGAGCATGGCACACAATGAGTCCATCAGCAATATGAGTCTCGTGCTCCCGCCGACATTCCTTCATTCACCAGGACACAAGCGCCATAGACTTGCTCAGTTTGTCCTGTACGTGGACCGCAGCTCCTGAGAGGCGGGCGGGGGCCGCCCTCATCCTTGGGCCCAGAGTCGCTGCATGGAGGAAAGCTGCCTCCTTCTTGGTGGTGTCAGGGTGAGAACTGGGTCCCTGGGCCTCACCCAGGGCCGGGCTCTCAGCAGGGATGCAGCAAACAGTGACTAACACCTGGGGAAGGGGACCTCTGGCTGCTGCCCGGCCCTTGCAAGGGCGATGAATCCCCGTGTCATGTCTCTTCCCTGCATAGCCCCGGGCCTGCTCGGTGGCCTTTTCCCTTCTGGACCCGGGGGGGATGCTGGGTAGGGGAGGGCTTGTGGCTGCTGGAGGCAGGGAGGGAATGGAGGTATCAGGTCCACAGGAACTTCCCCAGGGTCATTCAGCAGGTCAGCGGCCAGGGGTGCTCCTGGCTGCTCCCAGGTTTTCTGGGATGGGGAGGGGGCTTCCAGCCATGCCATCCTCCTGCTGCAGCAGGAAGGCCTGACCGTAGGCCCCCTCACTCAGAGACTGCGCAGGGCTCCTTTGGGCGGGCCCTCCCTTGGAAGCTGCGCCACGTGTCCCCGGGTCCCATGTCACCTATTCCGGGTGCAGACCCCAAAAGCGGTCTCCTCTGAAATGGTCCCAACTCCACTCACATCAGCGACAGCCCTAGACCCTGCCCCTCCCAAAGACAGCCTGGACCTGGGTCCAGAGTGGTTCTGCTTAGAACCATCTAGGACAAACCCCCTCTCCCTGCCCCTGCTGTCCCCAGCCTAGGGCCATTTCTCAGATGGGACACTAAAGCCAGCGCAGCCAGGCGCTGTCTCTGACTCCTGAGCGATGGCATAGAGAGTGAGGCTGGGGAGGGCTGTCTTGCCTCGGGAAGCCCTCTGAGGAGGTGACATTGAGCTGAGACAGTCATACACTTTCAGGGAGGACAGGTAGGTCTTAGAGTTAGATCCTCTGGTCCAGGGATCACCTGGAATCTTCCAGAAGCCAAGGGGGTGTTCCAGCGTAAGGGACAAAACAGGGCAAATGTGATGCCAAAGATACTGGTGCTTGGCCCCCATGCTGAGGGGCAGTCAGGCGTGGTGGGGACTGTGGCAAACTGAAGCAGGTGCACCCTTCTATAGTGGGCAGGCTGCCGATGCTGCCAGAGACAGATTTGGATTTCTGTGCAAATATCCCAATTGGTAGACACTGGAAGTCCATCCTATTCTGACAAAATACTTTATGCAGAAAAAAAACAAAGCATGTCTACAGGTGGATACATTCTACAGCCATTGGTTTGCCACCCCTGACTTAGTTCACGGCCTGCATTTTACAGATGAGGCCACTTTGTACGTGGGTGGGCGGGGGACTTAAGCGAAGACTAGTCCGGAATGGCAGGGTCTCTGTCTCTGTTTCTCTCTCTGTTTCTGTCTCTCTCTGCGTCTCCCAGCCTTGGCACCTCCCATTTGCCCCTCACCCCACCCTCCTTTCTCTCCCTCCCTCCCCCTTCCCTCCAGCGCCTGGTATCTATTTCCAGAACCTCAGACTCCTTCCTGAGCCTCTGACATTTGCTCTTTGGAATTAGAACAGCGTCTGTTTCTCTTTCCCAGAGCGAGGCTGCCGGGCGAGATTCCCCGGGGTCCCTGCCTGCCCTTCTGGAGGGGAAGTGGGGGCAAAGTCGGCATGTGTCAGCCCAGCACTGACTGTCAGCCAGCAATTATTAGGCACCCACAGTGCGCCAGGCCTTTCTCATGAATAACTGTGCTCAGTCTACTCAGGAACCCTGTGGGGTTGGTGTCACCATCTGCACATGTCAGATGAGTGAACCGAGGCTCGGGGAGGTTAAATAACGAGTCTGTGCTCACTCGGCAAGTGAGGGGCGGAGCAGGGATGAAACTCACACCTCTTGAGTCACCTCCTAAGGCCATGTCTTTCCTCTGTGCTCGCCTTCAAGCTCCCTGGGTGTTGAAGGACATGCAGCATTTGGGGAGACCGAGAGTTTGGGGGATGGGCAACCAGCAGAGGGGGCAGCAAGTGTGAAGACGCAGGTGTGGGGCGTGCTGGGTGTGTCTGAGGGGCAGTCGGTGGGGCTGTGGTGGGAGGCTCCGGTCTAGGAGCAGGACAGGATGAGGACAGGGTGGGGGGGCAGGGTTGGCCTGTGTGGTTGCGAGTGACAGAAAATACAGCTCATCTGGCGGAGCTTGAAAGGACAGGCATTGGCTCATCTGAGAGCTCAGTCCAAGGGGCGGCGTGCAGGGCTAGGGGGAAGCCTGATCCCAGAAGGAAAATGTGTGGGTTGGACCAACTTCCCCCGGATATTAACCTCACAGCTGACCCTGAGAGCTTGAGTTTACACATCCCCCTCCCTCTCTCCAGCCCGAACCCTGTCACTGTGTTCCTTTTAGCAGGTGCCTAGATTGCCTTGTACAAAATCTCCATAATTTCTTTAACCATCTCCTTCCTGTGGATATTTCACATTTCTGATTTTCACAATTGTAAACGGGCTGCCATGACGGACCCTGGGCGTCTGTGCTCAGGTGCTTTTTCAGTTGGCTTTTGGTAACTTGTCACAGAAACACTTCATACATTCATACAATCTCAACGACTGCCACCACCATTTAAGAGGCGGTTGGAAAGAAGCATGAAGATCCCTGGGAGGGCAGGCAGGGGATGCGACCTCCCTCCTGACGCTGCCTCCTCCTCCCAGGCTGCCTCCTCCTCCCAGAAGCCTCCCTGATCACCCCAACTTGCATGGACTTCATCCCCCTCCTCTGCGTTGTGTCTGCGCCTTCCACACACTTCCCTTCCTGCCCATTTCATGGTCAACATCAAAACACAGTTTGTATCAGAGCCCCTACCAATACCCGCCTCCAGTAACTGGGAGGTTCTTCAGGGTAGAGGCCATGTCTGGTTCATTTCTGTATCTCCAGCCCTTGAAGATGGCTTGGCCCTCAGGTGTAATAGACAGTTTACTGTGGACAAGCCACTGCCCTCCTCCATGCCTCAGTTTTCCCCCTCTGCAAGATAGTCCTTAAGGTCCCTCCCACTCTAGGATTTTGTGGTCTAACAGGTATGAGTCAGTAACCTCTCGGAGCCTCCGTTTCTCCTCCTGTAACACAAGTGGTGATAACACTCACCTCACTGGGTGCTGTAAGAATGCAGTGAGACAGTGAGGATATGTGTAATGTGCTTAGCTCCCCCCACCACCCCCCATGATGGGCTAGAGGGGGTTGCTGCTGCGGAGGAGGGCGGGGCTTCGGGCATCTGTGCAGACAGAGCCTGGGCTCTGAGCCATCACTGGTCTAAGCTTGTCAGCAGCATTTTCCCGTTTTGTCCCCACAACCCACACAGCGCTGAGATACAAGCCCTGAGTGATCTGTTGAAATGCAAACCCTCCCATCCTCCTGCTGTTTAAAGCCCTCAGAGGCTCCCACTGCTCCTGAAGCAAAGACCCAAGCCTCAAGCTCCATTCTCCAGGCCCCTCCAGCCCCACCCATGATCCAGGTGTCGAAATGGAGGTTCCAAGAGGTGACCAGAGTTGCCCAAGGCCACTCTGTCTGGGGATGGCAGAGCCAGATTCAAGCCCGGGCCTGTCCGGGATCAGTCCCTGGGGTTCGACTGGCCAAAAGAGAGACAGACTGTTTCTACCCCATATCTGGGTCTGCTGATCA